>JAYDZE010013287.1:0-10249 GCA_034509125.1 Monilaria moniliformis
GCAACTAAGCAAACAAGTAAGTAAATAAGCACAATTTGTACAAATAGAGAGAAATTGATAATTTGTTATTGATGTGTATATATAATAGTGTAATTCATGTAAATGTGTGGATATAAATGATAAATAAACAAGTAATAGTTGTGAAAGTAAGCACAATTTGCACAAGTATAGATGAGAGAAATTAGAGGTAGAGAAAAGAGAATTATTGTTAATACAAGATGTGTAAGTTGAAATGAAAATGATGATGGGGTATTTAATGAGTGGGAAAAAATTGAATTTGAATTAAAAATTTAAAAAAAAATACAAAAAAACCGGAAAACCGCCGGTTTTGCAGCAAAAACCGGCGGTTTCGGCCAGCTTTGTCAGCCTAGCCTCTGCTACCCTACCCCCTACCCTGCTACGTCAAAAACCGGTGGTTTAACCGTCGGTTCCGGTTTTGAAAAATTGAAACCGTAACCGAACCGCCGGAACCGATTTTCCGGTTCCGGTTTCACTATTTACTGCGGTTCCGGTTAAAACCGCCGGTTCGGTTTTAACCGCCCACCCTAAACTAAGAGACAATATTTGCACTACTCATCCCTTAACTATTCATGGGTCTCATCTTTTAATTTTTTATTCATTTCTTATTTATTATATATTATAATTAAATTTAATTTTTGATTTAATAAAATAGACGAAATTCATTAAAGAAATTAAAATTACATAGTTTAAAATTCCTAATATTACATAATTTAAAATTTAAAATTACATAATTAAAATTTCCTAATTTAAAAATTCTAAGATTACATTATTAAAATTCATAAAAATCTTAATTCTTTGGTGACATAACCAAATTCTTTTGGAGGTTGTTGATCAATTTTCAGTGCACCTCCAATTGCTCAAGCGTCATAACAATAGTGTCTTTGGAATATGTTTTCGCCAACAAGTTGTACATTAGCGTCTTGTTGGCCGCCGCCATCGCATCTGGATTTGCACTACTCGAGGCCGACACTTTTCCCATTCTCTTCGCTGCCTTCGTTCCGATTGGATGAGCTCGATCCGATCTCCTCGACGCCTCTGATCTCACGCCTTTGGATCATTCGCCACCACTCGTGGAGTAATGGCCGTTCGAGGTGTGCTTTGTGCGCTTCGGCGCCGAATTGAGGCCACCCGCCCACTTGTCGATGCTTCGGGCCTTGTTCCAAGTGGTGACATACTTGAATGGTATACCGGTGTCGTTTTGGTAAACCTGCATGGCGGCTTTCAGAATATCAACCTCGCTCGCGCCGGTTGGCCAAATTCATTGGGGGCTTAACTCGATAGTAAACGAGCCGAGCTCGAGCTTGATTTCGAGTTCGACTTTATCGATCTAAGCTCGAGCTTGACGGTGCTCAGTTCGTTGGGCTCGCAAACATGCTCGCTAGCTTGCTAATATAGCATATTCGCGAACTTTTAATCGAGCCAGTACACAAGCCTTTAGTCGAACATTCGATTGAGCCAACACACGAGCCTTCAATTGAGCACAAGAAATAGGTTAATCAATAGCATATTTTGAATATTTTTAGAACTTTTCACGAGCTTTTAACGAGTTTGAACTCGAATATCATTTCTACGGATATCAAACGAGCCAAGTTCGAGCTCGATTATGAGCTTATCAAGTATCACACAAAACGAGATCAAACCATGCCCGAGCTCATTGGTTAGATAGTGAGTTAAGTTCAAACAACAAAACCGAAGCCCGAGTCGAGCTTGAGCCGAGCTCGAGCTGGTTAGTATTTAGCTCGGCTCCGCTCCGCTCCATCTTTCTCTCTCTTTTTCTCTGAAGCCTAACTAATTTTTTTTCTCAAACTCCCAAACTTTTTTGAAACTATCACTCTTAATCTCACATTTACATATAGTATTTATTTTGTCATTTTGCTATTCTGCATTAATTGGGATAATATACATGGTTAACCAAATAATATACATGGTAAACCAAATAGGATAATCGTTTAAGCTGATAGTATAGTCATACTATTTTTCATGTATAAATTGCATTGTGTAGTGAAAGTTTAACTAATCTATAACTATAGTTTAAATTTTTAACAATAAAAATTCAAACTTTTCTTCAAAGTGATATTGGTACATCACACAATACACTTGGTTTAGCACAATATGCAGCTCGGATAGTAGATGAGATAGATTGGGTAGACAGATACGCTAGGTGGTTGCTGGATATTGTATCATATGATTTGTTAAGCTCAGCAACAAGTGTTTCTGTTTCAAAAAAAATAAATAAAAAATATGCACTTGCTAAATTTAAATAGACAATAAAATGGCTAAACAACAAAACAACGGTAATCAAATCTTATTAGTTTGTCAGTTTTAATTTTTTTTACTATTTTTAATTTATATTTAACACAAATAAAAACTATTATGATTGAATATAATAATAACAAAATTATACATAATAATGTAGATTGATTAAAAAGTATTAGTGATTTGAAAGAGAAAGAAAATAATTAGTAATATAAATATTGAATAGTTGAGTAATTGAGTGGTGAGTGCTAAACATAGTCTAAAGCTGTCCATGTATAGAGTGAATTACGAGATTAAAGAGGGTTGGACAAAAATCAATCCATCTATTTACGATGTAATGAAAACACATGTCATCCTATTTACTACTCCTTCGTCTCAACTAAGATGACCCATTTTTCTTTTCGGTTTGTCCCAATTTAGATGACTCATTTCCTAATATGGCAAAAAAAATTAAAAAATAATAAGGGACATCTAATTCCACTTTATTACATTAATTAATAGCTTTTTATTTCTCTTTATTAATTTATCTAATAACTTTTTCTTTCTCCTTCTCATTTCTTTCTCTTTATTAATTCATTCACCAACTTCTTCTCTCTTCACTTAAACTTCCTAATTAAAAGTTCCTAAAATACCGTGTTGAAACCCAAATAGGTTATATGAATTGGGACGGATGGAGTATTAAATGCTAATACCCATACCTAATTAACACATGAAACTTAATTTCTATGGAAACCAACCTTATTTATATAAATATGGCTGGAAAAGATATAATTATTTTGAATGAGTGGATTGTAAATCTCTCATGTGGTGGTCCCAGGTATCCACAATAATTGAGAAACTTTAAGATGACTCGTATATTTGCCCCATCATTTTTCATTTTTACAGACATGTTTTGTTTATAACCACATAAACAGGACATGCCTGAAACTTGAACATTTATGTCAATTGTCAAATGTGTGAAAAACTAGTCCAAAATTGTTGGTCGTCTTTGGATAGAATTTCTCGATCCAATTATAGAACTTGTCTATAAACACTTCTCCGAATACACATGATGAAAAGAGGACACAAACTCAAATTTCTAGGTATGTACTAACAACAAGCACAGTTTTGACAAACACAGATGTGGTAATTAATTATCTAATCTCAGCAACTTTCGATATCAATGCTACCCTAAGCTGTTCCTGTGTGTAAAGACGGCCTTCCATCTTCACCGTAGCTTGCTGGATCATCAAATCATTCACAACTGAAACACTAGCGTGATGAACATCAAGCTGCAACTCCCTCAGCGCCACCATCAGCTTCGCCGCCGGGTGATTCTTCTTACTACACTGCACGCGTATCATCGCGTCCCACCCGATGATCTTCACGTCTATCTCCATATCGATCTTGGCATTGCCCAACTCCGCCCGCGAAGGAGGAGGCACTGCAGTTGGAGTCGACCTCTTCATCGACTCCAACTCGCTCTTCAACTCCTCTTTGTCCGACTCCACACTCTGAACCTTGGACTTCAACTCGTTGATGTAAGCAATAGCGTCGCCAAGAAGCGACGCCTTATCCATCTTGGACACGTTTGGTACTACAGCTCTGAGAGCGTAGAACCTCTGGTTCAACTTCTCCCTCCTCTGCCTCTCCGCCTCCACGTGATTGAGAGGCTCCTCCCTCCCGTTGGCCGGCTTCCTCCCTCGCTTCCTAGGCCGTTTCTCCGGGTTCACAACTCTGCTGCTATCCACATCCTTCACCACCGATGCTTCATGATCCGATTGATCGGATTCAACTAGCACCCCTGAAGTGAAGGAGAGCATTCCGTCCTCGGTCTTCTTCGTCTTGTCTTCTTTAACCCCAACGCCTCTTTTGGCGCTCTCCCCAAAATTCAGCATCTCCCCCGACTCGCGCTTACAACTCACGTTGCCAATGTTTCTGCTCCCGTTCAATCCGAATTCCGAGAAATTCAACTCTCTGTTGAAGAACCCCTGCGTTTGTTGCACATTGGGGCTCTCGGTTAAACTACTGGAACTCGGATTTTCGTTGTTCAAAGCATTTTGTTTGATAGAAAGACTTGTAGGAACGGTGGTGGTGTTGTTGACATCAACGGCGGAGGAAGAGGGGTCGGTAAGCCAGAGGGCGGAGGGGTCGTGGTCGCCCAAGGCCCAGGAGCCGGAGCCGGAGCCGGAGCCCATTTCCATCCCATTGAAATTGAACAGAACTCTGACCTTATTCATCAGATCCGTGCTTTGAAAGATGAGCTCAGTGGAGCCGAGCTCTACGACGCCGTTTGAGGAGGGTATGCATACCAGGGTCTGAAGCCCGAATCCCTGGGCCTGGCGGGCCCGCTCGCAGTGGGAGGCCGACAGCCTCTCGTTGCCTGTGACCCAGACCGGGCTGGAGCTGTACAGGGCCTGACCCGGAAGCCCGGACCCGTTGACGAAGGATTGGGTCATGGATATTAGAAAGAACCATTCTGTGTCGGTGACCTCTTCGTCCACGGCTTCGTCCACGGCGGCCGGAGGGCCCGAAATCAGGGAATTGAGCTCGCGGAGGACTTTCTTGCGGTGCTCCTGCTCTGCCGGAGACGACGCCGTTTGGCGCTTTCCTTTGTTCTCCTCGCCCTTGTAGAATCCGTCGCCCCACCCAAGAACGGACGGGCCGCCGTAGTCGACGACGGAGGACTGCCAGAAAATGGCGTAAGTCCAGCTCTCGCGGGCGCCTTCTATGAGGGCAAGAAGGCGCTGCTGGAGGGTCTCTTGGTTCAAGAACTGGGCGGCGGTTTTGGAGTGGTCGGCGGCCGGAGGAGGTGCGTAGGAGGGTTGCTGGTTGACGACGGAGGAGGGCCAGAAGGAGGTGAGGTCGGAAGAGGAGGACATGAAGGCATCCACCATTGAAGCGTCGCCGTCGGCTGCGGTGGAGGCGGCGCTACTGGCGGACCATAGATTCATGTCGGTTGGCTCGGTGGAAGGTGTCGGCGTACGGTAATCAATCATTCCATAGACTAGCTATTGCTTGTAAGGGTGGTGGACTGGAAGAAATTAGAGAGAGGAAAATGGGGGATTGTTGGATGGCAGGCAAGAGATTGAGAGAGTGAAGAGAGATATTAGGTGAGGAATTTGAGTTGGGTTTGGGGCTTTTATTTGGGGTGAATTTGAGCAGAGTAAAAGGGAGTGGGACAACTCACACGGGAAAGGGCAGCTTCAACGAATACGCTGCCGATTTAACACCTCATTTCCTCGCGTTCACTTCATCTACATCGAAAAGAATTTATAACCACTAATTTCTTATTTTTATAATTTTAAGTCCATCGTCGTTCCAGTCAAAAATATTCAACTAAAATTCAATTTTTAACTCACACGTAATATTTTACTTTTTAGTTATCATATTCATAATTCAATTTCAAAATTTTAGTTATAATTTTATTTTTTCATTTTATTATTTTTTTTATTATTTTCAAATTTCATATATTTATTTAAATTACGATATATGTATAATTAAAATAAATGACTCAAATTCAAAAATTACTTAATTAAAAATTTTAAAATTATATTAATTATATATTAAAATTGACATAATTTAACTTTCTAAAATCATAAATATAGATAAAATAAATTTCATTGTCCAAATCAGTTGGAGCATGCCCAAATTTTTTCGCTGAAATCTTATTGGAGTAGGTTGTAAGTTCGTTCTTCGTGAATAAAAGCCTATCAACTCACAAATTCTCGAAACTGATGCGGTGCACCTTGAGATAGGTTATCGCGAGCTACTCCCGAACTAGATCTGGCTTCATTATCGCTCCAATTGGTTGCATTTTCTCATCCATCCTTGATTATCATAAGCGATGCATGATTAGTACCATATACGCGTCGAACATTTCACTATCGTCCAACGTGCTTGGAGTAAACCGAAAGCTCGCTCAACGTCCTTTCGTGCCGCCTCCTACCTTTCAGTAAACAATGCACTATTTGGGTCAGCCGAACACGTAATCGATTTCAAAACCACCGCCCACTTTGGATATATATCATCGGCCAAGTAGTATACCATGGTGTGTTTTCGGTGATTGGCCGTGAATTTGACGGTCGATGCCCTACCGGCGCATACGTCGTTGAAGATGTGTGATTGTTCAGGATATTGATGTTATTGTTCGACCTGACAACGCCAATGAATGCATGTCATATCCATAAACATTGGTCAGCAACTGCTTCTAGAATCATCGTCGGATGTGTGCCTTTATATCCGTTGGTGTAAGCACATCTCCATGCCGCCGGCCAATTCTTTTATCAGTGATTGGGCGTCCTGCATCATTGACCTTCTCAAATATGTATTGCGGAAGACCTCGACAACTCCGTGACAAAATAGTTTCACGCATTCCCGCCGCGTTGTATCTACGACATGGAAGTACTCATCGAACTAGTTTGAAGCCCTACCGTATACGAGCTGCCAAATCACCATCATGCACTTCTATAGCGTCGAGAGTCCATTGCATCCAAGACCGTCAGGTCGCTGCTGGAAATACTCATCACGTCTTGTCAACGTGTTACCAATGCGCATGAACAACGATCTGTGCATACAGAATCGGCGATCAAACACAGTTGGACCACATCATGGCTTGTCGGAGAAATAATCATCGACGAGACATTGAGCGATAATTTCACCCTCTCGGTACACGTACGTCCTTTAAAGACAAGGCCTTGGAGGTGGCCCAGCAGCAGCAGCAGCCCTCCTTTGTTGTCTCTCATTGTGGGCCTTCAATACCAACTCAATTATCATGTTCATCTCCTTAGTTGAATCGTAACTAGAATCATTTTCGTGGGGATCCATGGAGAATTGGGGAAAATATTAGAATGGGAATTTAGGAGAGTTTGGGAGAATTTAGAATGCCAATTGAATGTTGGAATGAAAATGAATGAAATAGGTATGGATATTTATAGATGAGAAAAATTGTATTAAATTGAATTTAAAATAAAAAACTAAATGCAACGGCCGCCGCTCGCCGCTAGATTAATGCAATTAGGTTTCCAATTAGGTGAGCAAACTGTTATAATGAAAAATGATATAAGATTCGGTTTGCTCAATCTAAGCTTAGGATGATTACAATTTTCGGCTTAGATCTAAGGGAATATATGTGTGATCACAAATAAGAGTTTAATGAGCACGTTGACCTTGTATATATTTGGTTACTTTGTTGTTATAATACTTGAGAATTTATGATTTCATTAAGGGCTTCTAAGGTTGAATGCGCAGCATTTCGGTGTAATCGGTTCCCTTCAAAGATTGATGATCTTCCTATATTTATCGGCCTCGATTTGGAATAGTACCATTGGAAGAGCATCAATCAAACTTCGATCTGTGGCAGTGATATTCTTCCCATTTGAATTCGCAGATAGTTGTTGACTTGTCATTGTCATCGTCCGCAACCTTGTACGAGAATAACTGCAACATCAGATTTGTTCCACAGAGTTATTAGAGTGTGGAAGATCTCTTTTGTAGTCATGTAAGGTTAGCTAGGTTGATGCTAGTTGTGTTAGAGCTTGTTATGTAGAAGGCAACTGTCTAAGAGATGGTTGTCTAAGACATAGCTATGTTTGGGTATAGCTATATCATGGGTAGTTGGATATTTCTTTCAGCTGATTTCTTACCGACTGTCTTGTTTTCTTTTGTCTTCTCTTCTAATTGTTTCTTCGAGTCCTTCTTCGATGCTTCGACACATGTCGTATTCTCATGATCTCGGTCCTAACTGAAAAGTCCTCTAGTTGTTATCTTCGTAACTAGATATCTAAAGCTATAGCATAACTGATACTTCAATAATTAGTTCTTCCTTAACTGAATTCATTTAAATCAAAATATACTTGGTTCTGTAATATGTGTTATGATCTATTATAGCTTATGGTTCATCATCTATCGTAGCTGCATTAAGATACTTTCTTGACTTTCTCAAACACCCGAAGTGATTCGAATCTTCGACCTATTGATTAGAGGATAACCATCTTACTAATTAAAATGTGCTTCATCTTATAAAAGGATATCGTTAAATTGCACAAAAAAATTAATGTATCTCATTTGCGTGTATCGATTTTGAGGTTTTGGCTTACAATTTTTTTGGAATTATTCTATGAAATATAAACCCAAATCCCAATCTTGGAGTCATCTCAATTTATGTTGGTGATAATAATGTTATACTTTGTGTAGGAACAAATTGAATATAATCATGAGTCCATAATAAATGGATTAAATTTACAAAATATAACCGATAAATGAGTAAGCCGAATGACTTACATATGAGGTAAAACTTTCACCAAATACTAGGCTTAACTTTAGTTAGCAATTAGCATATTTTGTTTTGTAAGCTTAATTAAGGAGCAAAGGCGAGATCTTGATTGTTGCGATAGACTGAATTATATAAGTTGTTTTTGAATTTGCAAAGCTATAAAGGAAGGCAACAGTAGTTTTGAAGGCAAATTAAATAATATATGAATAAAATAAAGGAGATGGAGGTGAAGATAAGGGATGTTAGTATTATAATATGGGTAACGCGTTCGTTCACGAGCGACCAATACTGACCGTTGATCACGTTTGTGTTGATTAGATTTTCTATGAAATCCAAACAACAACAACAGAAAAAGAGAAGGACATTTCCACATAGCCTGCCACAACTATTTAGCCACGTTTTCCTCATTGAGAACGGCATCGTGCTTCTGCCGCTGTATTTATTATCCAATAATACTTAAGGAACACTCTAATTTGACGATACTTCTTTTCAAGTAGACTCATGGAAGGTTCCAAAGTTTTTCATTTATCTTGATCATTGGAATCACTAATTTTAATCATTGTTATATAAATATGTATGTATTATTTTAATTTTAAAAAGTCGAATGTATTGTATAGAAACTAAAGTGAGTTATTATATACTCCTGTGAATAATAAGTTGGCATCAAAAGATTTCTGTTAGAACTTGAGTTGAATATTTTGTTGTTGGGCATTATAGATACGTTAGTCAATATATCTTAAGTTATCCATAACCTATTCTTTAATAATTTACTTCTTTTATATTATTCATTAATTATTCATGAATTCCACGCACTTTTTTGTCACATTATTTAACTGAGAGATAGCACCCACATCTCTATTCTTTAATCATTCATTCTCTTACACTATTCATGGGATCCATTTTTTAATTTTTAATTCATTCCTTATTTCTTATATTTATTTATATATTCTATTTAAATTAATTTTTTTAATTAATAAAATAGGTGAATTTCATTAAAGAAATTGAAATTACATAATTTAAAATCTTACGAACACATTATTGAAAATCGAAAATACATAATTAAAATTCTTAAGATTACATAATTAAAAATCCAAAAAATATTAATCATTGGGTATCATATCCAAATTCTTCTGGAGATTGGTGATAAATCTCCAATGTGCCTCCAATTGTTGAGGCGTCATAGCACTAGTGTCTTTGGAATATGTTTTCGCCAACAAGTTGTACATGATCATTTTGTTGGTCGCCTTCATCGCCTCCGGGTCCAGTTGAGGTGCCGCACTGCTCGAGGTCGGGCTGGTCGGCGCTTTTCTCCTTCTCTTTGCCACCTTCGTTCCAATTGGACGGGCTCGACTCGACCCCCCGACGCCCCCTCGCTCGCGCCTCTAGATCCTTCACCACCGCTTGCGGAGTAGTGGCTGCTCGAGTTATGCTTCGTGCGCTTCGGCGCCGAATCTATACCACCCGCCACTTGTCGACGTTCCGGACCCTCTCCAAAGTGGCGACGTACTTGAAATACCTGTTGGTGTCGTTTTGGTAGACTTGCATGGCGGATTTTGTAATATCCATCTCGCTTGCGCCGCTTGGCAAATCCTTCTCCAAGTTGTTATAGATGCCGCAGAACTTGGAGATTTCCGAGCCAACTCTGTTGGGGTTGTATACTAGAAAGCATGCTTTATGAGCTGCTTATGTATTAATAACCCTAAGAACTATCATTCTCTG
>JAYDZE010013298.1:0-10249 GCA_034509125.1 Monilaria moniliformis
AATAATAATAATAATAATAATAATAATAATAATAATAATAATAATAATAATAATAATAATAATAATAATAACTTTTTGCTCCTTTTGCTCCTCATATAATCATATTCATCAATTTGATGTGAATTTTACTAATGTCAATATCAGAAGAAAAAATCCGAGCCTTGTGGCCTAGTGGCAAATGCCTTGATATCAAGGACTCTCTTCAGTGAGCGAATTAATTAATTCTCCCACATTATATGTGGTCAATAGTCCTGGGTTCGATTATCCCCGCCAGCATGTGGTCAATAGTTGGGCCGTGTGTGCACCCGGGGGCCGTGTGTGCACCCGGGTCCACCTCCACCCGCCAGCCTGCCGGGTGGGCCAAGCTGGGCCCCGGAAAAAAAAAAAGAAAAAAAAGAAAAAGAAAAAAAAATACATTTCTTGAACTTCCGATTATTTCCATTACTTTTAAATGCAATAATAATTAAAAAAAATATCAGAAAATTGATTGAAAAATAACACTATAGATGGTACCTAATCTTTTAATGCTAGTATATCCATGAGAAGTGCTTATTGATAAATAATTTTGGATAAATGCCACTTCTTAGGTATATACGTTCTTTTCTTTTCTTTTTCTTTTTTTGAATGTTTCATACTTTTGATAATAATATATTAATGTCTAATACAACGACATAATTTTTTCGAAAATATCTAAGCGGTGAACTTCCTTTGAGTTAAAATAGAGATTTAGGGTGCATTCAATCTCACTCACTATATAAAAATATTAAATGAACTTTACTTATATTTGTTTGCAAAATTGTATTCATGATCTACTATACTCGCACGATTCAATATTACCTTTTTTATTAGGATGATATCAAAAAAATCGAAAGTTTCTCAGTAATTGAGACAGATTTTCCGACCCTTTTCACTTGCAATTGCAGACAAGATTTTCAACAATTTCTTGGCACCCTTGGCCCTATTAAGTAAAAAATCTAATAAACATGATATAGAAAGAAAAAAAAAAAAAAACTATAGTCTAGTTAAAATAATTAAATAAATTAGGAAAGATTGGAATAAATAGGGAATTAAACTTGACTAATGGATGGGTTACAGGTGTTACACCTCGTCAGCTGAGCCAATGGCGACCAAAACCGCGTTGACAGCCAAGCACATTTATGTCGTTTTTATGTTGTAATTTGTAATTAATTTTTTAACAATTCTGTTTTTCTAATTTTTTGGAATAAACAGGTTTAGCGCAGTTCCCAAAGCTCAAAGCTGTTTAAATTAATTATTAATTTGGCTCTTAACCCAAAGTTTAGAGTTGTGAGAGAGTATGGGTGCTTGGTTGGAATGTTTAATGGGGTGGCATCAAAAAGAGTGTTCATAAATAAGTTTAGCTGTTTATGTAGTGTTTTTTTAATAAATAAATCCACCGAATAATTAACTTCTTCAATATAGATCTCATTCCATTTTTCAAATTTCCTACTTTTCAAGAGATAATTGATTTACCTTGTTTTTTAGCCAAAAAAAATAATGTCGAATTTGAGTTATGTATACTATTTTCTCGGTTAAATGAAAGATGTCACACTTTCTTTTTTATTTGTCCTACTAAAAATGTCACACTTCCATATTTGAAAAAAATATTATATACTATATAATTCTTTCTTTCTCATCATTAATACTTCCAATAATTTTTTCTCTCACACTATTAATTTATCTCTCATTATTAATACATCTAACAACTTCTTCTCTTTCTATTTTAAATATTTTAAACAAAAGCTTATAAATTCTCGTACCATCACAAAATATAACATCCTTGTCACGTATATAAGAACGATTCAATAGGAAATTGGTGAATCTCTTGATTAGATGGATTATGTTGAAGTTAGTAAAATTGGTCGGACCTGTCGTGAATTTAATAACTTAATATGTCTATGTCGATCTATAATTCTTTTACCTATTTATAAATAAATACTTATAAATCCCATTTGCGTATTCATTATTGTCTGTTGAGTGCGAAATTAGAAAAAAAAAAATCAATTAAATTTGATCGGATTATCAATTTGGTGTTGAAATATTTATATTATGCAAATGTGGCTGACAACCTTAGACTGTAAATTATTCAGTTTTTTAATACTTCTTCTCTTCCTTTTGTTTTTCCCTTTCCTTTCCTATTTCTCTTCCTATAAACATATATAACTAAATTTACAAAAATCAAATCTCAAACATATATAACTAAACATATATAACTAAATTTACAAACATATATATAGGCACACTCTGATGGATCAGATTCACGCCGCAATAATAATAATAAAAAAAAAAAACCATTTTCAGGGATTAAAAATCTCGATTTAAGACAACCAAAGACTCTTCTTAGTCAAAAATCTTGGAATTAAATCTGGTCTACATGCAGTGTATTTTCTCATCTTATGGTTTTATAATTGTCCCGTCTGCATGCGGAGTTGTTTGTCCCATCTACGTGCGGTGTAGTTGTCTCGTCTGCATGCGGCATAGTGGAACATCTTCGTGTGATGTTGTAGTGCTCTAATTGTTCTGATCTTAACCACTTGTAATTTCAAAAAAGTAATATTATATGAAGGACTAAGAATTTATGATATTGAAGTAATTGCGCAATTATGTATATGCTTTTCGACATAATATTACCTTATCGACTTATTTTATAAAATAGCTATCATACCATTTTGTTTCATAAAATGATAATATCATACCCCACCTTAAATACAAAATTATCATGATCTAATTAGACGTACAAAAAAAATTAGTGTAACAACTCAAAAAATAATTTTTTTTATTTTATTTTCCACATACTCGCTAAGAAATACTAAAGCATCCAAACGCGGCCGAATAATTTCTTGTGATCCATCGTTATCCAAGAAAATAAACAAGATCTCGAGCGATGTCACGTGCGTGGCACGTGCGAAACAGAAGGCAGATCCCCTCGTGCAAGAAGCGCAGCGTCGCCTTTGGTTTTGGGAGCAAAATTCTCAAAACACGCTTTCCAATTTATACCATTTTTCCCGCTTTCTCTTCTAATTCTCCCCCACTTGACCTGTTTGAATTCTCCTTGTTCCCTACCCATCAAACACTACAGCTGTAATTAAAAAATAACTATATAAATATCCAGAAAATTTTGATTTTTACCCCCATATTTATATCAATTCACCTGAAAAATTATGTATAATATTCACTTTTGACTCCTAAACTTGCATCTATTACAACACTTTGCCCCGACAGTTTTTTGGGTCAAAGGAAGTTATTTGTCTGTTTTTGCTACATTGTCTTCTCCTTATTTTCCCTAGTGGTTGAAATATATTGTTTATTGGTGGAGAGATGATATTTTCATTCTAAATATTACTAGCTAGTCACAAGTTGAAAGGTTAAGTATTGCATGATAAAGCAGTCAATAAATTAAATTATACAGTCAACATATATGTACATGCAGAAGTATTTTTTTTGCATTTAATTAGTTCGGCTAGTAATATATTTAGGACAAAATTGTTATAATTTGCCATGCTTCTACCCTAATAGCATAAATAGTAGCAAAAAGTAAAAACAAAATGAAAACCCCTTCATCTTTTTACCTTACATCACGACGACAAAAATGAAAACACGAGAGTACAATCTAGACAGATTTCAAGTGCCCACGATCATTTTTTAATTTCAACATCATGAATCTCTAAATTATAGCTCAACATTTTTGTAGAATATTAAGATATATGTATTTTCTACAAATTGAAATATTGAGATATTATTAATATGTTTCAAAAATTTGGTCTAATTTGCAATAAAATAAAATAAAATCAGGTTTAATTATATTTAGGAAAAAATAAACTAATAGCTTTAAAGATTAAAAAATACTATTTAAAGTGGGAAGTAGGGTTTACCCTAAAAGTAAATCAAATAGATCCAAAAAATTCAATATGAACATAGAAAATAGGTCAAGAGAAAATCCAATGCACAATGTTTGAAATGTCAAAACATGAGCTGGCTGACCAATAGAGTAAGAGAAAGGAGTGAGGGACCAATGCAAAGTTTTCAGGCGCAGATGCTACTTTTGACCCTCTTCATTTAGCATGTTTATTTTTCTTGGTTATAGGTTTGTCATTACAAGATCTATATATTAGTTAGTTAGTTGTTACAAATTTAGAAAGTGGAGTTAATTAGTTCGATTTTGAGAATGAATATTTGTTGTAATAATAGTGTCATATTAGGTATCAAATGACCCGATATCATTCATTGGTAATTGACTATCAATTTTTGATCATAACATATGGAGATATAAGGAATAATCATTTAGCTATTAATTCGATCATGAATATCTATGGTGAATGTATCTTCTTATTGGATGAATGCAACATCAGAGTCGGTCATAAAGAATAAAAAATTTATTTTTTTTAGTGCAATTTATTAAATTTTGTTTACAATAACTTTATAAATTTTTATAGTATTTTTCATAAAAAATGAATATTGTTTTGGATTGCAATAAATTTCACTATGAATACAGTAACTATATATGTTTAATGTAATATTTTTACGAAAAATGTAGTTTTCACGATAAAAGTGGATTAACCTAAATATTATCTTTTGTTTGTATCATAAATCACGATAACCATCACTTCGTGTTTTAATGTTTGACCGATTATTGTAAAATGTGATGATGGAATTATACTAATTAAGTTTATGTTCATAACAACTTTTGAAAATGTCCCATCACTCATTTTGTATTTTATTTTTATTTTTGACTTGGGTGTGGGAAATACGAATCATATATTTAATTTTGTGTAGGAGGTGACATCATTTGGGATTTTCGAGGGAATGAGGAATCCCAATATTAAAATTTAGTCGAGGGGAATTTTCATAACTTATCTAAAACGTTAATTAGTTATAAAAATGTAATTTGCTAAAATGTTGGGACGTTTTCAGAAAAATATCAAATATTTGTAGAACGATGATAGCCTATTATACAATTAAAGTATAATTTAGATCCAAAGTGCATTAATTTTTGTATGTCACCAACAAGGAGTTGATGTGTGTGTGTCGGCGATTGTTTTCCTTTTCTTGACACGTCTATGTGATTAATGCACTATTACAAGTATTGACCCACTCAAATCACGACCCTTATTTATTTATTTTATCTTTTTGACTACTCATTTTTATATATTTTTGTAAACTTTAATGAAAATGGGATGTATTTACAAGGTTTTCTTGTCCCCATCTGCCTTCCCCTACTACATAAACCCAGCGAGGATTGAGCTATACTCAACCATCCTCTCCCTCTCTCTCTCTCTCTCTCTCTCTCTCTCTCTCTCTCTACATATGCACACGCAGAGCACCTGCAAAAACCTCATGGGAGACATATTGAACGCAGACCAGATAGTCGAGTTCCAAGAGGCCTTTAGCCTATTCGACAAAGATGGAGATGGTAATTAATAACTACTTTTACTCTTCATCATTAATTTCTTCTCTCTCTTTTTTCTATTTCTATCAATTTTTGACATGTTTTAGGACATCTCATGAAATATTTATTCACGTAACAAACTGCAGGTTGCATTACCATCGAAGAATTGGCGACTGTAATAAGGTCTTTGGATCAAAACCCCACTGAGGAAGAACTCCAAGACATGATAAACGAAATCGATTCCAATGGAAATGGCACCATTGAATTTTCAGAATTCTTGAATCTCATGGCCAAGAAGATGAAGGTAATTAATTTCTCCTAACCTTTAATTAATCTCCATAATTATAGCTTAATTACAAAATTGTTCGTAACAAAAATAATATCTCCTCACATATATCCCTCCCCCATTGTTTTTGTTATTTGATTATTTATCTAGATTTATTTCTGATTAAATATATACAATATCAATGATTTTGTCAGGAAACTGATGCAGAGGAAGAGCTGAAAGAGGCTTTCAAACTGTTTGATAAGGACCAAAATGGCTACATCTCAGCTGAAGAGGTATAAATTCATTATGACATAATTATTATTCCCTCCGTCCACTAAAAATAGTCTTAATAGTGGATAGCACGGATTTTAATTTGCGATCGGTAAAGTAAGAGAGAGGGGGAGAAAAAGTAATTGGAGAAAGAAAAATGAGACTAATTTTAGTGAACAGACTAAAATGAAAAAACAGAACTATTTTTAATAGAAGAATGGTGTATTATTATTTTCTTAATATACTTATTTTCTACAGTTGTACACATGAAAATTTTGGGTCAACCCCAGTTTTTCTATAAGGTTTCTGTGAACACAAATCTCCAATACAATGAACTTTGCCAAGTTCAAATCAAGCAACTGCACTTAGCTCTATTTTTGAATTTCACTTTTTTAATTATCATTTCCTTAATCTCTGGAAATCCAGCCTTTAATTAATATTTTTTAAATTAATTAAATCCGATTTCGTGCAGCTTCGACACGTGACGACCAACCTAGGGGAGAAATTAACAGATGAAGAGGTTGAGCAGATGATAAGGGAGGCTGATTTGGATGGAGATGGACAAGTTAATTACGATGAATTTGTGAAGATGATGATGGCTATTGGATAGAAGATGATTGGTTGATTATTTGTTAATCTCATGTCTAATTAGTCTTTGCTTCATTTGTCTAATTAAGGTTAAGCAGTTAAGCTTTTGTGTCTAGAGAGAGAACAAATGAAAAAAAATGTCATTTAAAGTAGGGTTGGTTAAGTTATTCCTTGTAGAGAAGAAAGGAAAAAAAATTGGACAGACTATAAAATTTCGAGCAGTCTATTAAGAGGTTCGACGACTGAAACCGCCCCTTCTTCAATTTTCCATAATCAAAGATAGTTATTCTGTAATTTAAATATATTCATTCTGCACAGAATCTATCATAAAAAGCTAGGGGGGGGAGAGAGAGAGAGAGAGAGAGGCCAAGGTTAGAAATTTGTTAGATGAATGGGATTAGTGGAATTATGTTGGGCCGTGGAAGTTGTGGGGGTGACTGTGGTTCTTCAAGTGGTGATGGTGCTGATTGCGGCGGCTGCTTCCTGCTTGGCCTATTGGTTGGTTTCTGAAGCTGGTACCTAAGAGGCCGTTTTTCAGTTATTTCGGTTTCGACAGGTGGACAAATCTGTCAACAACTCACTCAACGCCTTCTAAGTCGAGCTAGCTACGCACTATTTTTCAGATGTTTTTTTCTTTTCTTTTCTTATAAGCTTTCTTTACCACTCCATACTACATATGCAACCACAGATTCATCGTGAAATCGGACTTCTGCAATTTCAGCACAGTTCTTTATAACTTTTTCGGCCCAGCCCAGCTAAAGACCAATTCTTTTCAACGACAGCTCGAACGTGGGGTTGACAGCAACTCGAACGATCGAATTCAATACAAATTTAGATACTCGTAGGCTGATGGTGAGGTCAATCGACCCCGTCCGACCCCACCTCGGTCCGTTGTTGCTACATCGTACATACTGTAAAATAGTACTTACTAAAACACATTCAACAAATAACTGCCTCTTCTGGAAATAGAACAGCAAGCGAATTAATGGGGAATCTGATTTAGTTTGTTTGAAATGCAGAACATTTTCATGTTTTAAGTTTCAAAATGAGGTGTAATCTAAAAATAAAGTCTCAGTAAGTGTACTTAGTGTGAAAAATCTGCATGACTAGAACGTGATTACCCAGTTTGCCTATAAATCAAACCTTGACAAATTATGATACAAAGCGATGGTGATTTAGTGTCATCTGTAGAACAATATATTACATGATACATTTAGAGATTATTGAGGAAGAGAATGACATAATATACAGAGTGATCAAGCAGCAAGTGGTTGAGGCAGCCTGCCACTGCTGGCCGGAGCCAAACTCTCATAGTATTCCACCAACACTTGCCAGCCACCGGGGCACATGAATCCATCCGGAGGACTCTCCCGATTCTTTGCCAAGCTCCGCATCTGCCAACAAACCAACGACGAGGTTACAATGGTAAGATCAACACTCACTCCTATCATCAATATGTGCTTGTGATAGTACCTTGGTGCCAGATATGAAGACAAAGTCTTGAGCCCTTGATGGATCGAAGAATGCCATTTTACTCTGAGTCTTGTCATATGCAGCCACCTGCACTCAACAGGACTAGTTAGTTAATATTATTAATTCAAGAATGTTGTATCTATTCATCACATTTGATCATTATTTACCTTGAAAGGTAATATGTTGAGGCGCTCCAATCCTGGGGCCATGCTCAGCAACTTCTTGCCGTGGTCAGCGTCGTAGAGGTCTCGTTTCTCAAGAGGGTGAGCCATGCCAGCAGGGTCGCGGCCAACAATGTAGAAGTTAGCACCTGCATTGATTCTAGCCTTGGCATGCCATTGCACCTCAGTAGGGCCGGCGTAGTGCATCGGAGAAGGGAATATAGAGACCACGGTAGTTTCTGGATCCAGGACTCCATCTTCAAGAACCTAAGACAACAAATAAACGAGTCAAGCTTGAGCTCAGCACCACTTGGGTTGACACTTGGAAATTGAAAAGTGGGGCTAACCTTTTCATGTTGCTTCATACGCCAAGTAAGTGGAACATCATCCTCTTTAGTGTAACCTCCCAAAGGATGCAGCAAGAGCACCGGATTCTTGTATCCCATATCAAGTAGGCGGCGGCGAGTGTCAGTCATGAGCAGAGCGTGGCCGTTGTGCACCGGATTCCTCAGCTGGAAGGCAAACACCGCATCTGCATTACGCCTCTCAAACTCCTGGCGGAGCTGGGCGGGGGAGAGTCGGAACCGGTCCAGCCCGTCGTTGTACTTGATCGGCTTTACAACCTCTAGGTCACCACCAATCAGCCAGTTTCCAGCACCACTGATAGCCTTCTCAACATAGGGTAGACCACCTGCTGTGCTGCCCCAAGTCCTGGCTATTCTTTCTTCTTTCTTGTGTTTGTATATCTCAATGCTGCACTTGCAAAAACAGCATAATACTTTACTATTTAGCACAACCAAAACCGAAACAACATCAAAAATTTATAGATAGAACACCTAAAAAAACTAAAAATTCCAAGAATTCAGTATAAAAATACACAGAAATCAAATTAACAGATAAGATGCTCATCACTTCCATTCCAAGATTATCCATATTATTAGTCTTTAGCTCTTCATTAAAAGGGTAACTGTAACAACAGCAATTTACATCCAGAATGAAACACCTATACCAAAACAACATCAATCTCATTGCTTACAAGAATATCAATAAATAGATAGGGCAATGAGAGTGTTGAACATCTCAAAAACTAAAACTTGCAAGAATTCAATGTAAAATACAGAGAAATCAAATAAACAGAATCACTCCATTCCAAGATTATTAATCTTTGAGCATATTAGTAAAGTTCATATCACCATTGTCACATTAACTTTTAAGTGTAAATCACAGTGGATTAGTATGTAATCAGTGAGATTACTTTATAAAATGATTGCCACGTATATCCGCACCTGGACCAAGATATATTACAGGGAAATCTCCATTACCACTTTATTAATTCAAAAACAATGTAAAATCTATGTTATGCAGCTTATCAGAACAAGTAGAGCCATGTAGATAGAAATCTGCAATATGAAAAGGACAAACAATAAATAAATACTTGGATGGATTAAACTTCTCAGATAGTCCACTATATTTCTTCTGAGCATATTCAGACCAGTACATGAGAAACATCAAATGTGTATTATGATCTTCTACAACTTGATCACTGTAATGGAGATTAGTGTAGGAAAAGCAGTCTTCCTCATCAAAAGCAAATTATAATTCAAGCATACCATATAGTAAATTAAGCAACATTTATACACACAAAATATCTCTACCTAACTACTCTGGGATAATTTCTCAAAAGAACACCGAACTATAGAGTTCGTATCCAAAAATAAGTACTAATTTTTCATTTTCTTTGAAATATGGTGTCTCTTTTTTATCCTTATAAATGTCTCATTTCTAAGCCAAGTTTCAAATGAAAATATTCAATTTAAATAGCAATAATAATAGTAATTATAAATAAAGAGATAATAATAATAGTTGTAGCAACATTTTGTAAGAGTAAAAAAGAGATAAATACAATATTTGAGAAATTAATATCATTTACTACATATAATAATATAAAATAGTCAGAGATTCCTATCTCTATCTGTGCGCATATTTACACTCATAAACAGTGGCGAATCCAGGATTTTGGCACTGGGGGGCCCAAAATTACCCTGCACCAACACGAGCGAGTTCACCTGCAAAATATAGCCAATG
>JAYDZE010013309.1:0-10248 GCA_034509125.1 Monilaria moniliformis
TCTAGGGCAATACTAAAACGCCAATATCTAATCGCAAGAAATTAACCGCTTGCGATGGAGAGCTAGGGGTGTGCGTACCAGTAGATGGATGAGAAATGAGGGTGAAAGGCATAAGAAAGCTTTCGAGCATAGAATAGAGAGATGGAGGTGTATTCAGTGAAAATATGGGGCAATTGTGTCAAAACATCATACTATCTCGGTACAGTTCTCCATGAATATCCACAATCACACCTATATGGTGCGATTCTATATCTGAATAAATCGCTGATTTCGGGCGGGCCTTCGCCGGGGTGAGAACAAAACACGGGCCTCCATGCTAAGTTAACTTTGCTACCAAATGCTAGTTCAACCATGATACCTCCCATATCTATACTTAATCGGACCTATCAAACAGTCCCTTAGACTTTTATGAAGATTTTAGTTGTTTGGTTAATCTAAAAAGATGATTTTATGATTTTTGAATTTTCGGATTTTTGAATTTTTTTTGGATATTTTTATACAATTTCGAATTTTCGGTTCACATGAATTTCATAGTTCGAATTTTAAATTTTTAGATTCAAATTTTCGAACATTTAGATTAGGTTTGTATTCAATTTATGAATTTTTTTTGGCTTTTCGGATTGGTTCGGATTAGACAAAAATCCTAACTGAAATCCAAATACTCGGTGCCGAAAGTGTGACTAGGATAATAAGTAAATTGTGCTAGATTTTCAATTTTATGCCTTAACAGAAAACAACGTCGTTCATGTCCATATCATCAAATAAAAGAGTTGTCGGTATTCTTGTATGATGATTAAAACATTTCAATAGTGAAAGTTTTAGAATTTTCCACCCCTGATGACTTTCATTCATTTTGATGTGAAGAATAATGGATCTTCATTTTATTTGAAGGGAATGAAACAAAGTCATATCTAGATTGTGGCATTTTTTAATGATATAGATATGAACAACGTTGTTCTATATTGAGGTGAAAAATCAAAATTTCATATCACTTTACTTATCATCCCAATCACACTTTCGAATGCCGATTTATTTTAACCAGGCGATTATTAAATATTTTCTCATAATTTAGGCTATACAAAAAATAAATTAAAATTAATACTATAAATTGAAAAATACGAAAAATTCAGGCAATACAATTAATCAAATTTAAGGCCATGAACTAAAAAGTACTGAAAATTCATGTTATAAATTGAAAAATACTGAAAGTTTAACTTAATTAACCCAAATCAAAATTTGAAAATTAAGATTAACGTTTATTAAATAAATTCACAACAATTGAAATGGTTAGAATCGCCCCAATTAACTGCATCTTCCTTCTTCCTGCTGCGAAATTCTAGTAGGTCCCACCAGGACACCTTTCCATGCTAGTGGGTCCGACCTAATTCCCTAACCCTCTCACCTTATCCGTTTTTCCATAAAACGACGTCGCTAGCGAGGCGCAAAATTTGGAAAGGAAAAGAAAAAGGAAAAATGAAAGGAGAAAAAGGGAAAAGGGTTTCCATGGAAAAGAAGAGCAGCAGAGAAACGCAAATTATAATAACCCTTACCATTTGATGGCCGTAAGGCCTCTCCAATTCTTCGTCTCGCGCCACCACCCTCATCGATCCTCGCCGCCCTCCCTCCTCCACCGTCTAACCTCCCCGCTTGCTCTAAACCACCACCAGAATATACACCACTACCACCAGAAGGAAGAAGGCCAACCGCCGCCTCTGCCGCCGCCTCACCAGAAATTAACCTCCGTCAGCCGCCGCTCCCTGCTCGAAACCATGTCGCAGAAGATCGGGAAAGCGATTAGGCGGCCTGGAGCCCCCTCGAAGGCGCGGGTCTACTCAGACGTCAATGTTATCCGCCCTAAGGAGTATTGGGACTACGAGTCGCTAACTGTTCAATGGGGGTAATTAATTGTGATGCTCGATTGATTTTTCTTTTTCTATCTAATTTGTTTGTTTGATTCCTTTTGGCTTCGATTGCTTGCGACAGGGAGCAGGATGATTACGAGGTGGTGAGGAAGGTTGGTAGGGGGAAATATAGCGAGGTTTTTGAGGGTATTCATGTAACCAATAACGAGAAATGCATCATCAAAATCCTCAAACCGGTCAAGAAGAAGAAGGTCCGTATTTTCTGATAAATTAATTATTCCCTCAAGATAGTTTCGTGGCTGATAAATGCTATTTTTCTTGTTTCTTGGGTGCTAAGAACAATAAGAGATTCTTTCTTTTTACCAATTCCAGTTGCGGACCTGTTTTTAAGGCCCTATATAGAATATATATCGAATGCCAGCTATAACAATTCGCCAGCTATCAGCTGAAATTATCAGCTCGTGCTGTAGTGATATATGACTACAGTCATGATTTGGAGCTAACTAGGTTGCACCACCATCTCTTCCCTTCACATTATAGCTTATGAGAAATGGGGAATATGGTTGAGGAATGATTGTCCTAAAACGAAGAGGAAAAAGATAGAATGATTATATTTCTTAACATTCAGCTAATAGATTAATTGACTAGAAATTTTTTGGAAACCATGGATCCGAAGACTCTTGTTTCACTTCAATTAGGAATCCATATTCCCCCTCCCCTGGAAATTATGCATTTTTTGGCTATCTATATTCAGTAGATATAGATGATTTAATTTTTGGTTTTTGTTTATTGATTTTTTGTTTTGATTTTAAATGCGGGTTGAGTTGGAGGGAATTGACAGTAAAGAATAAGGAAAAGCTAAAAGGAGAAATGAAAAAGATAAATGCCAGAAGTGGAGGAGAATTCACAAGAACCAAGAATATATAATATGAACGTAGGAAAAAACTGAAAATAGTAGAAGAAGTTTTGTTGCTTGAATACTATTCTGGTTGCATTGTGAAGCAAGTCTAAATTAAGGGTTTGTTCAATATACTTTTCTATGTTGGTACTGCACTTGTAACTGTTTTACGGTTCTTATGAATGATAGTATCCATTTCTGCAGATCAAGAGAGAGATTAAGATTTTGCAGAATCTCTGTGGAGGGCCAAATATTGTAAAGTTGCTTGATATTGTAAGAGATCAGCAATCAAAGACCCCAAGTCTTATATTTGAACATGTGAACAATACAGACTTTAAAGTGCTGTATCCCACTCTTTCAGACTTTGATATTAGATATTACATATATGAACTTTTGAAGGTAAGTCTTTTCTTTCATCTGCATTACAGTCTGAATAAACTATTGTTCTTCAAATTCCTGGTTCTTCTTTATCTTCTTGAACTTTTTCAGTCTCAGCATGTATTGTTACTCTATGGATTCACATCACATGTGCTATTCTATCATTTTTCATCACCAACTTGATTTTTGTGTGTACATTTTGTATGACTTGTTGAAGAACAGTGATGCTAATTGGATCCAGTCCTTTTAATTTGACATTTTATGTGGATGTCCATCATTATGACCTATTCTTCCAACCTGAATTTGGAGAATATAACATATTAACTACAGCTGGTCTGCTTTGTTTTAATTGGTGGCATGCATTTACTAGAATTATGAAGAGTAAATTCAAGGACCCAGTTCTTTCCTCTACGCTGGGAAGGGAATATGACAAGCAACAAAGGAAATAGGAATTGCCATAGGTTCTGCTCTTGATTATGTGGTTGCAGCACCAGCAGGAATAATGTTTACTAGTGTGGTTCCAGATCTAGACTCTGGCATGCATGGGACTATGACTTCTTTGACTTGAATCCAATAAGCTTGTTAATTTAGTTGAAATTGACTATTTTGCTTGTTTAATATCAAAATGAGCATGCGCCTGATTAGTGATTATAACGAATACCTTCTCCTGAGCTCTTTTAGCTGTGATAGAAATGATGTGTCCTGATGGAGAGTCTGAAGCTTGTTTTTTTAACTGATATACAGGCTTTAGACTATTGCCATTCTCAAGGTATCATGCATCGGGATGTGAAGCCCCACAATGTCATGATAGATCACGAGCAGCGTAAACTCCGCCTTATTGACTGGGGACTTGCTGAATTCTACCATCCAGGGAAAGAGTATAATGTTCGTGTTGCTTCTAGGTTTGCAATCATTCTTCACCTCTGGTTTTACTAATGATCTTGTCTTATTTTGTTCGATATACTCAATTTGAAAACTGTACTTCCCTTTTTAATTTCTATTGCTTTGTTGAAAGAATAGTTTCTAACTTGTTCTCTCCATTTTCGGATAAGCTCTGGTTTAGTTAGTGGAAGAGAATCACGAAGTATACTATATAAACTACCACCAACTACGAATGAAGGAAATGAAACTCATATAGGATTGTTTACCAAGTCAAAGGAAGAGAAAGTTCTTCTGATATTCAGTTCTGCCATTTTTATCTATGATGAATGTGGTTTATATGAATGCTCTGATTGGTATTAAGGTTTCCACTTTGAATTATTGTGAACGTCAGACTTGATTTTGTACAAGTGCTCTATTTGATTTTTTCATATCTAAGCTGTATGTTAAATGTCACTCTAATGCTAACTATGACTTTTCAAGTTTGAGGTAAATTTAAATATTCCGCTAGCTTAGTGATAAATAATTTGTATTAATGATCTTTATGGTTATGATTTCAATTTCAAATATTTGTTTCCTAATTTTAATTATTTTACTTCTTTCTACTCTGACATACTAAGTAATGGTTCTAATTACTAGAGCTTTGTATTTGGTATGTGGTAAACTTATTAAGCCATGGACATGATGTGGTTTAATTAAAGCTCTGGGGCTGCAGATTAGACAACTGTACAAAAGCTGAATTTTTTTTTTATTCTTATCTAGAACTCCTTTGTGCACTAACTTCAGAGTATAGTCACAGGCTGCCGGATTATGCAAACAATAGAATAGATGCATAAAGATCTGCGTTAGATAACAAATGGAATAATGAATTATCTTGATCCAGATAGGGAGTTATAATTCTGAAAATGATAGTTTACCCGATGAGAATTCAATTTTGATTCTGTAAATCCAGTTTTGAGAGAAATAATGAAGATTGTTTGGTTTAGCTGAAGTGAACAAATTGATCAGTGTTAAAAGTGGACTCTTTTAATGTTGGACATATATTCGCAAACTCTTAATTTTGTAATGCATCTATTTTCATTATCACAAACTTGATTAATAAACCCTATTATTATGATAATATAATAATTTAATACTTAATTGGAATAGTAAGTATAATATAGTTTTGGTCAAAACCAAAAACTTGAAACTTTAGATGCATGTAGATGGGTAGTAAAATAGTGGTGCCTCTTTAACTTGATTTCAAGGTTTATATGATTAAAGAAGATGACATCTAAAAATTTCACTGTAGAAAATATTGTGCTTTGAGTTTATTGAATTTGCCCTATAGTTCTCTGTAGTATTCCTTATAGGAAATTAATTGTCAAGTACAAGTTTTTCTATACATTATTTCTGTCAACTGCAGTGCATATGATCGATTCTAGGTCACTGTGAATATCCTATTGGTTCATGTTCTTATGGCTAGTTTACATGGTTTATTGTTATCTCATAAGAGGTGGTGGATGTATTTGATTATGACCTGTGAATAATTAGATGGAATTCTTCTAATATCTATAATCTGACAGTTGTTGGGAAAAGGAGGCATTAGTTTGAACATTTTTTGCTCTTATTTTAATTTTGGATTAACCACAGAACTTGGTTGTCTCTTGCAAATTTATGAACCAACTAGAGTTTAAACTATTGGTAAACCTTGGGTGTCAGAATAAGATTTACTTCATGATAATGGCAGTATCTCTTTTCCATGTACTTACTATTATCTCAAAACAAAATATTTTCATATACGATTTGAGAAATTTGGGATCTTATCATTGATGCAAATCATCTGATTATTGTGCTAGGATCGGATTTTATGGATGCTTTTGACAGTCGCATGTCTAAATAGATATATGCAAATAATTGTGTTGAATTCTAATTCCATGGATATTACACTGAAGAGTGAAGGGAACAGTTGGAAATGTGAATTAGTAAGCATTTTAAAAGTAGTTAAATCATTGAAAAATTGTTGGCTCCACATGTTTCACTTCGGCCAGCTTATCGTATTAAAAAATCTAGGTAGCAGCCTCTTAACTCAGCCTCTTCTCCCAGATCTCTGTTCTGTTACCATATTTATTAGTTGAAAGATGGTTGCAGTCTCATGGTCATGAGTATGGCCATTTGTCTGATTGTGTTGCTTCTAGCTGTGTGCTAAATGTATATATTTTCATTTATGTTTTGCCATATGTGCAGATATTTTAAAGGCCCTGAACTTCTGGTTGATTTGCAAGATTATGATTACTCCTTGGACTTATGGAGCTTGGGCTGTATGTTTGCTGGAATGGTATGCTCTTTTCTTTTATCTGCCTTTGTAAGATATAAACTTCTATTCTTCTACATATGTGCTATACCATAATTAGGTGGTATATTGATGGACTTGGACACATAAATTGGTGTGTTTCTTTTCAATAATGCTAACCTTTCCATGTGTTTTTAAATACGGAAGAATCAGACTGGTTCATTCTCTTTTCTAATATAGACTATGCTCACATCTTTATATCAAGCATCTCAATCTCTGTTGTAGATATTCTTCTTGAAGCCATAAATGAGAGACTTTTATCTGATTTCTTGTGATGTGTGGATGGTAGATGGGAATTTCAATGGTCATACCTAAAATAAATATAAATAGTTCCTTTCTGTAATGAATGCTTATATGAAGCTTGTGGAGTACAGATATTCCGCAAGGAGCCTTTCTTCTATGGGCATGATAATTATGATCAACTGGTCAAGATTGCAAAGGTATGTCGAAAGATAACTCTCTAATGAATTTACTTTTACTTGTACTCGTTTTTTCTTCAAGACAGTTGTTCACATGGCGGAGATTGGAATGCATCCCAAGTTCAAGCAATTAATTCTCAACTTCTGTTGAATTGGATTGTCGTTTCCTTCTTTGGGGTTAATTGCATCCTTTTCTTTTGTGATAAATTCATCATAAGCTTATGATAATACTTATGCTTTGGCAATTATGTTTGGAAGGATGATTAACATGTGAGCAGGTTCATTACTGATTTCATGCAAGTAGTTTAAAGTCTTGGTACTACCCAGTAAGGTATCGAATCTTGATAAAATCGCAGGTATTGGGTACGGATGAGTTGAATGCCTATTTGAACAAGTACCGCTTGGAATTAGACCAAAATCTTGCTGCTCTTGTTGGAAGGTGAAATATATGAGACTTTGCACTTACTCTTCTTTGTGTATTTATTTATATATTCTTAGTAGAAGTCTAGAAGATAATACTGATTTTCTGGTGTGTCAATCTAGGCATAGTAGAAAGCCATGGACAAAATTCATCAATGCTGATAATCAACATTTGGCTGTTCCTGATGTAAGCAGTTTACCATATGGTTACTGAGAACCTAATTGCCATGTAATTAAGTTTTTGATATAATGTTTGACCGGAAATATTCTTTTATCATCTGAAGGCAATTGATTTTGTTGACAAATTGTTGCGATATGATCATCAAGAAAGGCCAACTGCAAAGGAAGCAATGGTACCTTCTTTCTTCACCTGACTGTTTCCAACTTCTAATGGAACAGGGGATTGTTGTTTCTTTTCATGGAATTTGAGATTTGGAAATAATGTTAATCATAAAAAACATTATATCTAACTTTTACTCCATTCGCTCTAACTCCTATTTGATGCTTGAGATTGTGTCCAGTTGCTGCTAAAGCATATCTTTTGCTGCTGACTGATGGTTGTAATCTTGTGCAGGCCCATCCTTATTTTTTCCCAATAAGGAATGCAGAAAGCCGCAGAAGTCGTGGCCAATAGGATTTGAAGAAGGGGTGGGGTCACTGTGTCAAACTTGAGGTGCCTACTCTTGTAAACTTGTACTGATCATTCAAGTTGAGTTGCTCTGCATGCTGTGCTTTCCATATGATTCATTCACAAGTTTGTTGGAATTCATTGTACACAAATTTGTGTCAGCGCTTTGTGTGGTTTTATGAGATAGATTTTTCATGGTTGATTTCTTCAATTAGATTATCCCTTGCTTGAAAATGAAGCAGAATTGTGTTTCGCCTTTGTAACGCCTAAATTCATCGTTGTGTAACTGTTTTGTCTAGTGAGATCTGCTAAGTTTTGTTCTGCGCAATGTTTTTTTCTTTCTTTCAATCTTATATGTGTTCGTTGCCTTTCGTTCAGGTATTGTTTTTCTGACCCACTCCGACTTCTTTGGGATTACAGTTTTCTACATGGACTTCATTTATTCCACTTCACCTGAAATTCTGCAAATTTTACAAATATATTTTTCCTCCATGCTTCTGCCATGACAAGCCTCATTTGCACCATTGTTTAGGCTCTGAAGCAATAGGTTTTACCCCATTTTAATCTCTGTTTTGGATGATTGGTCGGTTTCATACCAATGGATATCTGTACTTTTGTTATCCCATAGTTTTGGGAATTTACATCCATGATCGGTTTTGACATAATCACACCAGAAAAAAGCGCGATTTAGCCATGGATATTTTCATCGTTTATGGTTCTTCCTTTAGTATTATATTTTTCGTCACTCACATTCTCTCAGTCGGTCGTAAATTCTAATAATTTTCATTTTTTATATTTTTATTTTCCATTTCTCAGAACATGCTCGTGTTCTAATCCGAAAGCATATCAGTAACATTTGCCAGTCTAATATTATGCTGAAAACAATATCTGAAAATGAAAAATAATTACATGTTCATTGGTAATAGTATGTCGTAATCTGAATTATGATTTACAAAAACTTTTAACCATCGTATCCAACCTGTAATTGTTTTAACAAAGCATAGATTATCATTACATTTCTTTTGAAACAATTAAGAAAAACGACCATTTTGACAGTTTCAAAATATAGCTAGACGAAAATATAGATCTAAGTTTCAATCTGATATAATTCTAATATATCGTTAGATATTTGGATTCACGAAAAAAAAAAAAAATTATCAAAGAATAATTATTAAATAATTTTTATTCTTCTTTAATCCAAGTTAAATCCACATCAACAATTTATAAGTGAAGTTCAATCAGCCGTATAGCGTATATAACCAAATAGCTTGTAACCGAATAACTTGACAACCTAATAAGATAGACACAAAATTGAGTAGATTGATTCGATTGACATTCCTATATACATAATAAGTTCATTATTAATTATAGCAAACAAAGATTAAATAAATGAATTACATCTATATAATAATACGTAAACAATTAAGAATTTGAGAGAACATAATTTGTATCATAATTTTTGTAACATGTTTTTTGAGACAATAATTTTCGAAGTATTAATATATTATACAAATAATATAACTGTAGAAGCACAATACTCCAACAAAAGAGATTGTTAGGGATCAACTATGTTTACAAATTCTTTAGTTATACTTATTATAAAAATATACAATTAAATACATTAAACCCATGAACGAAGACTGTTGCAGTTGTAGCAACGGAAGTTAATGGTGGTTAGCTAAATGGGGGGGGGGGGGGGGGAGCCTTGGCATTTTGAACCCCGTTTAGTAATTATATAGTTATGTTGCTTACTTACAATTTTGAATTTTAATAATTGTCTAACAACTTAAAAAGCTAAAAGAGGTGTTTGTATTGGTTATGGAATTCTTTTTGTTCAAAACATTATTTATATATATGGATCCATGCATTAAATTTCTATTAAATTATTTATTTGATTCATGAAATCTATATATCGCAGTATATTATGTAATTTTATTTATTATTTTATGAGTATCCATATACTAAAATAAAATTCAAAATGTTTTCAAACCAATGACACTTAATACAGATAGTTTTAGACAATTGAATATAATCCATATTACAATAAAATTAATTAAGTTCGAAAGATAAAAAATAAAAATAAAAATATAATATACAACAACAGATAATTAGCTTATTTATAAAACTGATTATTAGGGTCTCTAATATGACATTCAAACGGTGTATATTTCATTCTAGATTTTAAAGATTTTTGGTTATGGGGTATGGGCCGTTTACCTCATATATCTTTTATATTTATTACTCTATTCGTCTATAAAGGGTATGCAACCATTGCTCCAAAATTGTGTAATTTTCATTTTTGATATAAAAAAAAGTCAAATATCTCCGAATTTAGGAATGAGCCATCTCATCATATTTGATCCTATTATTCCTAGATGAGCATATTTGATCAATGAGTTAGACTGATCATCAAATAAAGATAATATATATAT
>JAYDZE010013320.1:0-10248 GCA_034509125.1 Monilaria moniliformis
AATTCACAACTCTCACAAATTAATAACACATCAACTTTCTCAAGAAAGAGAAAGTCTCCTTCAATTGGAATGAATGAGACGTACTTATGACATTTAAGACATGGATATGCCAATCCTAGAAGGATCCAAAGGTTGGTAGATCAAGGTTCACTTAAAGATTTAATTCTAGAAACTTTCATAAGCTGCGAATCCTACTTGGAAGGTAAGATGACCAAGATACCTTTTAAAGATAAAGGGTATAAAGCCAAGGAAGTATTAGAACTTATTCATTCTGATGTATGTGGTCCAATGTCAGCTCAAGCTAGAGGAGGTTTTCAATACTTCATCACTTTCATTCATGATTATTCGAAACAAGGATTTGTTTATTTGATGCTCTACAAGTCAGAATCCTTTGAAAAATTCAAGGAATTCAGGGCACTTGTAGTGACGCTTCATAGTAAAACAATCAAGTGTCTGCGGTCTGACCGTGGAGGCGACTATATTAGCAATGAGTTTTTGGACTACTTGTCAAATGTGGGAATCCAATCCAAATTGACCTCGCCTGACACACCTCAGCAGAACAGCGTGGCTAAAAGGAGAAACTGAACACTTCTAAAGATGGTTCGATCGATGATGTGTCATGCACAACTTCCCATTTAGTTTTGGGGATATGCGCTGGAAACAACAACCTACACATTAAATAACTTACCATCAAAATCAGTATCAACAACATACATGAGTTGTGGACTAGACGTAAGTCTAGTCTAGCACATCTCAAAGTGTTGGATTGTCCAACATATGTGTTGGAGAAAGATTCAAGTAAATTGGAATCTAAAACTGAGGTATGTCTATTACTAGGATATCCCAATAGAACAAAGGGTTATAAATTCTATAGTCTTCGAGAGAAGAAGGTATTCATTAGCATGAATGCCAGATTCTTAGAAGAAGACTATGTAAAGAATCATAACTCTAGTAGTGTGGTTGCTCTTGAGGAACTAAGAGAAACCACACAACCAACAACTCAAGAAAAGACAACAAATACACCTACAACATTAACTCATGTACCTCAAGTTGTAGTGCCTCGATGTAGTAGGAGGGTTACTAGAGAACCCGACAGATTCATTGGCCTAGGAGAGTCTTCCGACTTAGTCATTGACCTAGATGAATCTGATTCATGGAACTACAAAGAAGCAGTAGAGGATTTAGATAGTCTCTTTTGGAAAGAAGCGATGGAATCCGAACTAAAATCAATGATAGACAAGGATATTTATGATCTTTGTATCCCACTTAAAGGCTGCAAGGCCATTGTGAGTAAATGGGTATACAAGCGTAAGCGTGGACCTGAAGGGGAGGTGAAAGTCTTCAAGGTACGGCTAGTGCCAAAGGGTTATACCCAGAGGGAATGTATCGATTACGATGAGACCTTCTCGCTTGTAGCCATGCTTAAATCAATCTTAATCCTATTGTCTGTAGCAGCCTACTTGGATTGGGAAGTTTGGCAGATGGACGTCAAGACAACTTTCCTTAATGGAAGTCTTGAGGAGACCATTTACATGCAACAATCCGATGGCTATGTAGTTAAAGGAAAAAAACATATGCTCTGGAAGCTTAAGAGGTCCATTTATGGTCTCAAGTAAGCATCAAAATCATGGAATGTATGTTTTGATCAGACAATCAAATTCTTTGGACTTGAACAGTGACCAAATGAAAGTTGTGTGTACAAGAATATTTAAGGTGAAAACGTTGTCTTCTTGATACTCAATGTAGATGACATACTTTTGATTGGAAACAATAAAACAATGTTATCAAAAGTTAGAGAGTGGTTGTCTACACAATTCGAAATCAAGGATATGGGAGAAGTTGGACACATTCTTGGGATCAAGGTCATTCGAGATCGCCAGAAAAGAATGTTATGCTTATCTCAAGAATCTTACATTGATATCGTGCTCAAGCGTTTTAACATGCATACCAAAAAAGGGTTCTTACCTTTTCAACATAGAATTACCTTATCTCAAGACATGTGTCCAAAGACACAAAGTGAGATCGAGGAGATGAGATAGATTCCATATGGTTCAGCTGTTGCTATGCACGAGGCCTGATATTTGCTTTGCAGTTGGCATGGTGGCAAGATATCAGTCCAACCTAAGCCGAGGACACTAAATTGCGGTAGAGAATATACTCAAGTACCTGAAGAGGACTAAGGAGTGTATGCTAGTTTACCAGGCATCCAAACTGTGCCCTTTGGGTTATACCGATTCAGATTTTCAGACTGATCGGGACTCGAGGAAATTTATCTCAGGCTATGTGTTCACCTTAGGAGGTGGGGCCATCACATGGAGGAGTGTGAAACAGAAATATATCGCAGACTCCACCATGGAAGCTGAATATGTGGCTGCTTCGAAAGCTGCAAAAGAAGTTGTGTGGCTCAAAAACATCCTTATGGAACTCAACGTGATTTCGAGTATGCCAAAGAGTATTACACTTTATTGTGATAAATCAGGAGCAGTGGCAAACTCAAAGGAATCACGGGCTCACAAGGCTAGTAAACACATAGAGAGGAAGTATCATATCATTCAGGATATAGTGCGCAGAGGAGAAATTGAGGTGACCAAGATCGCATCAGAGGAAAACCTGGCAGATCCTTTCACAAAGTGCCTTCCCGGCACGATGTATTCTCATCATGTGGAAGCGATGGGAGTCACATGTATTGATCACCTAGATCTGCTTTCGGTATAAGTGGGAGAATAGACAATGCGTGTATACTCGAAAGTTTGTTTTGAGTATAAGTGGGAGATTGTTAGGGTATATACTGAAAAGCAAGCTTTGAGTTGCTTTGTACTTCTAAATCATTATTTCCCAATTTATGAGAAGATTATTGTTTGTCATATTGATTTGCTTTTCATATTGTTTTTCTTATAATTTATTATGATTAAGAAAATAAGTCTAAGTCTCCAAAACGTTTACTAGCCTTGGTAAACAAATGACACTAGTGTGGTATAGCACTTAAAGGATTCACGTGAGATAAATCTTTGTTGCTGATTACTGAAAGACGAGGTCTCGGTGATATATATTTCTTAATCTTTGCATATAACATTGAGCATACGTTATTGATTACTCATTGCTTTGATTTATCAAAATGTGCGGGTTTTTCATAGCCCAAGAATCCTGATATCTTGGGCAGTGGTAATTAATGACTAAGAGATGCTAGGATTGTTATTACATTTGAATCGTGTCCCGGGAGAGTCCGGGTTGATAATATACCCAAGAGGAGTTCAATAAAAGGTTTTATTATACAGAAGCCCGGCCGGCTTGAAATTTATTCTAAAGTATAATAAATAAAGAATTTTGAATTGGATCACACTTTGGTTAAAGATATTAATTAATTAAAACTAGCAGCATGTTTAAATTAATTTTAAACTGGAGCACAATTTGTGTGAAGAATCATCCAACAAAACACTTTAATTTCTATTTACTTAATACTTTCTATGTAGTTAATGTGACGGTTAGAACTTGAACTAATTATTTTGAAGCACTTCATTAATGTTTAGTTGTTTGTTTCTTGTTTTCTCGTCCTTGTTGTTAACGTTTTACAAATGATGTCTTCTTGTCGAGTTTATTTTTCGGTTTGTTTGATGTCTGTACCCTTTCATTTCGTTTACTTTCTTTCCAAATGCATGCGTTTAGTTTAGCTTACTTAGCCAAGCTCTAGGACCATTTTTTATTATTTTTACTTTTTGGCGAGGAAGAGTCTCACTATATCTGGCATCCCCATAATTTGCGGCTCTAAACATTAGGCTTCGAAAAGGAAGGAGGGGGCAAATCTGAAGAGGTCCCCAGTGTAGTACATTAGTCCTTTTCAGCAAAGTAGAAATCTGTGGGTAGTTGTAGTAGGGGACCACAAGCTCAGAGCAAGGTTACCCGAAAAGAAAAGAAAGTTTATTGTTTCAATTTTAGCTTTTGTAGTTGTCCTGCTATTCAGAGTAATATGCCCCTGCACCTGAGCCTGTTACGCTTTGTCGCTTGTTTAGTACTATGAGTGCAGCTTTCCCTTTTCCCGGTGAATTAGTTTAGCATGTTTAAATATGATTAAGTTTTCTTTATCCCTTGTGGTTAGTTCATCCTTTGCCTAGTTAATTGTTGATTGTTTATTTCTCTTTAGTAGATAGTTTGCCACACTCATAAGTAAGAGCGGCGGCATCGCCAAACATCATAACATATTCAAACTGGGTGAATTACCATTCCTCATGGGATCGACAACCCAACTTACCAAATACTAACCTTAGTATAACTAGAAAGTAGGGAACTAAATATACTTGATGTGGTTGGCGAGCTCCTCAACGATAGCACGTACCAATCTAGCTACATCAAATGGCACCGAAACCAGGGAATGGCGTAGTTCGCTGTTTGAATTGTGTTTTGCGTAAATATCTTTTATAATCTATCTTATTTTTCTTTTATTTTCTTTTTTTGTTTGTTTCTTTTGTTTTTCTTCCTCTCCAGTTTACAACCATGTCTTCCCGTCCTCAATTGTTATTCAATCCTGAAATCGGAAGAATCGGGAAGAGGTTGAAAAGGCAGCTTGCCTTGACCAAGGAGAAGGCGGGGTTGTACGCCGCCCTGTCTGAAGACTTAGATCTGAAGGAGAGGAGTAGCTAGTGCTGGTCCCGAATCAAGTGTCAAAACCCAAAGAAAGAATGGCAGATCGAGATGAAGATCCCCGCTTGGAGGATCTTGCCTGTCATCTGACGGATGATCCCCCGACCCCAATAAAACTTCTTGAAGGAATACTACCTATCAAGATCAAGTTAGCCTTGTTGACTGTGCTACCAAAATTCTATGGAAAAAAATGTAGATTCGTATAACTTCCTAAATAAATTCATCAAAATGTGTCAAATCCACAAGCGCCTAGGGGAAGTAACCGAAGAACAGTTTCCCTTTACGGTGTTGCCATTCACTCTATCAGGCGAGGCGAATGCCTTGGTCACAAGCCTGCAGCCGGATTCTATAGAGACGTGGCCGAAGATTAAAAATATATTCCTCAAGTGGAGGAGGGTTTTAAACAAGAAGAGTTAGTTAAGCAAGAAGGGTGATCCGGATACTAGTCGATGCAACAAGGGAGTACGAGGAACCGCAACTCGACTGTTATTAAGGGTAGCGCACGCGAGTGCTAGTACAGAAGAATTAGAAGAAAAAATTGAGGCCAAAATTAACAAGTTGGAGAAAATGTTGTCCACTGTGGTGGATAAGGTTGTACGTGGACCCATGTCTGAAGAAGTTTGCGGAGCAATGTGGGAAGCAAGGTCACACTTCACCGTATTGTCGGGTGGAAGAAATAGACACAATAGCTTAAGCTAATGCTGCGGGCAATTGGCCTAATTATGGAAAAGAGAGATCAATTCGCACATATATGCAATCCCAACTTTAGCTGGGCATAGCCAAATCAATTAAACTAACAGAATCAGCAAAATCAGCACCACCAAGCCTCAAATAACTACCCTCCCTTTCAAAACCATCAAAATCACCAAATATCTCAAAATCAACACCAACCCTACCGACCACCCCATCAAAGAAATTTACAACCCCAAAATAATTACCCACCCCAAGGTCAGCCAAGACCAGCAAAGAGTCTGGAAGACATGATGGAAGAACTCATAAATTCACAGCAGTTCATATGAAATAATCTCCAGTCCAACAATGGAGTTGTGCACAAGGTTAAAGATGTCCAGAAGGAGCAAAAGACAAGCGTGGAGTCCTTGACAAGAAAATGACCCAATTGACGGTGGTAATGAACGAGTTAAGAGTAAACGAAGGTAGGATTCCAGCCCAAGTACAACAATCGTATAGGGAAAACATGAACAAGATTACCTTTAGGTCGGGGTTGGAGTTGGAAGAACCAAAAGGAGGTGAGTTCCAAAAAAAGTCAATGGAAATCAATGAAGACAGTAACCGGCTGTCCGGTGTACCAGACACAGAGAAGCAAAATGTAATCGAATATGGCAAGAAAGGAAGACCAAACAAGCATCCAATTCAGAGTCAAACACAGTGACCCCTACCCCAGTCGCTTGAACCAGAGAAATCCCAAGGAAGACCCTATCGACTTCATGATGATAGTCAGTAGCCTCGAGATCAATCTGCCTCTACTCCAAGCTTTGAAAATTCCGCCCTTGGGCAAATTCGTCAAGGATTTCATTGTCGGGAAATCAAAGGGAGAAGAGAAGATAGTGATCGGAGAGAACGTGTCAGCAATTATCTAGAAGATGACACCAGCCAAGAGCACTAACCCGGGTGCATTTTTGTTGCCCATAGTGATAGGGGATGTTTTTATCGAGTATGCTATGTGTGACTTGGGGGCTTCGATAAATGTCATGCCTTTGTCTGTATATAATAACTTGATTGTAGTAGAGTTGATTGAAACTAGGGTAGTAATTTAGTTGGCAGATAGAACTTGCATATGCCCATAAGGAATGTTGGAAAATATTTTAGTAAATGTGCATGAGTTTCTATACCCAGAATATTTTATGTGATAAAAATGAATGAAACATCACCTGGTGATTCCAGTGGCGTCTTGCTAGGTAGACCATTTTTGAGGACCATAAAACTAATAATAAATATCTTTCATGGAATAATTTGTTTGAACTATCATGGTGATAACTATACTTTCAAAATTGACAAGGCCATGAAGTGACCAATAGACATTGAAAATGCCCATTCTGTTGATGTTATTAACCCGATAGTCCAAGGTCACATTGAGACTGAGTTTTTGCAGGAAAACACTGAAGAATATTTTAGGATCTTTTCTGAGCTGAACACCGAAGGGATGAACAAGTTGCTGAATGCGCCAGGACTCACTAACTAGGAAATTGAAGCTGAAATTCTCAGACTCTGTACAGTAACGAGACCAGAAGCCACAAAGAAGACTGATCAACTGCCCAGTGGCCAGCCTCAAGAAGAAATAACATTGAAGGCTGAGAAACCATCCACTATGGAGCTCAAACCCCTCCCTCAAGAATTGAAATATACGTACCTTGGAGCGGATGAGACTGAGCCAGTTATCATCAACAACAAATTAGATCGGGAACAAGAAGAGCAGTTGATCCAAGTGCTGAGCAAACACAAGAAGGCCATCGGGTGGACACTAGCTGACTTGGTAGGAATAAGTCCTGATATATACATGAATTATATACACTTAGAGGCTGATGAAAAACCCTAGAAAGACTCACAAAGGAAGTTGAACCCCAACATACGAGAAGCCGTTCTCAAGGAAATTCTGAAACTATTAGATATGGGTATCATTTACCCAATCTCTGATAGCAAGTGGGTCAGCCCGATACACATGGTACCAAAGAAATCAGGAATTCAAGTTGTGGCAAATGAGCGTAATGAGCTGGTTCTGACACGCCTGGTAACTGGGTGGCGTATGTGTATTGATTATCGCAAATTGAACCCCGCAACTCGCAAAGATTATTTCCCACTTCCCTTTATAGACCTGATGTTAGAAAGGCTGGCCGGAAAGAAATTCTTCTGCTTCTTGGATGGGTGCATTGGCTATTTTTAAATTTTTGGGAACCCTGATGATGAAACGAAGACAACATTCACTTACCCATTAGGAACATATGCGTATTGAAGAATGCCGTTTGGAATATGCAATGCGCATGGAACCTTCCAAAGGTGTATGATGAGTATTTTCTCGGATATGATTGAAGAATGCATGAAAATCTTTATAGATGACTTTACAGTCTACGGGGAGACGTTCGAGAAGTGTTTACATCATTTAGATTCAGTTTTGGCAAGGTGTGAAAAGAGAAACTTGGTTTTGAATTATGAGAAGTGCCATTTCATGGTGAATGAAAGAATCGTGTTAGGACACTTGGCGTTCAAAGAAGGAATTCATGTGGACAAGGCCAAGGTGGATTTTATCTCTCAATTACCATACCAACCAACCAAAGAGAAGTTCGTTGTTTCTTGGGGCATGCAGATTTTTACCGCAGGTTTATAAAAGACTTTACCAGGATAGCTCGACCACTTACTCAATTTCTCTAGAACGATGTGCCATTAATGTTCGACAAACATTGTCAAGCAGCATTCAAGATACTGGATAGCAGTTTGACCAGCACACCAGTAATACAAGGGCTAGATTGGAGTCAACCAATTTTTTAATAATGTATGATGCCAGTGATTATGCCGTAGGAACTTCTTTAGGCCAAAAAGCAGGGAAGGAGAGCTAAGTCATTCACTATACTTCCAAGACTTTAAATCAAGTTCAAAGGAATTATGATACGACAAAAAATGAGCTCTTGGCAGTGATTTTTTACCTATGAGAAGTTTCAACCGTATTTACTAGGTTCGAAGTTCGTGGTCTACACTGATCACTTAGCGCTCAAATACTTGCTGGGGAAGAAGGAATCAAAACCTAGATTGATACGGTGGGTGGTGATGAAAAGTCTAAATGATAAACAGATACCTATTTGGGAAAACATTGGGTTTGGTGCTTTAGCAAACTTCGTAATCACTGATTTGCCAAACCGACTAGGCTTCTGGCTCATAAGTAATTTTCACCCTGAGACCTGCAGTATAAGATACAGGGGTGCGAGCAGATTGCTCGTCTCTGAAGATGATGTGAAACACACCTTAGGATTCCCATGGGGAAAGGTGTACATATCAAAAGATATGATATTATCATACCAAAAGAATGATATGATATTATTTGTTAGATTTTCAAATCTAAAAAAATCCACCAATATTAGATTTGATTAGGATAAAAGATTTGACCTAACAAACTTTAACCCTAATCTAACCTAATTTTGACCTAGCCGTTGCCGCCGTCACCGCTCCCACTAGTTGTACGAGTTTGGTCAAGACACGCCTAGGGCATCGGACAGGCCGTGGCTTGTCGCCACCGAGCAGCCTGCCCGTCGGGTGTGCACATGACACCCGCCCGTCGCCCCGTCTGGCCGCCCACTGATGGCACGCCTTACGCGCTGCGTGCCCAGCGCCGCTTGGCCGAGTGCGGAGAGCTGGCGAGAAATATCGCCCAGCATCGCCCCGCAAGCCAGCCCGACGCCGCACGTCGTCGTCGCTCGCCTGCCTATCGAGAGTTTCTGCACAACAATCCCACAAGGCGCGCGCGCATTGCGTGTGATCGCACACCCGCCGTGTTGTACGCTCGCGTCGTCCGCCCGCCTGTTCCCGTCGCGCACCCCCGACCCTCTGCGCCCGCGTAAATTGCCCGTATTGTCCGCCCATCGGGTACCCGCCGCGTGCTACCGCTGCGCGCACGACACGCAACGCCCGCATACGCCCGTCCGGTGTCCGCTTGCGCGTGATACGAGCTGGTCACCGTGCGCCCGCGCCCGCTCGCCAGGTCGCTGTCGAGGGCTGCCGAGAAACTCGGCCAGCCTCGCCCTACCGCCCTGCGTGCGCACACGATGGTTGCGGCCAACACAGCCTTGGTTTGCCGAGGCTGGTGCGCGAGATCTGCCCGGCCCCCCTATGTGCGCCCGCCTGCGCTAGACTGGCCAGGGCTTGCCGGCCGTATCTGCTGAGGCACGAAACCTCGGCCACGCCCAGCCCCTCGCGCCTATTGAGCCGCCAGCTTTGCCCCCGGTTGCCGAGGCTACTAGGCATTCTTGCCGAGGGTGACGCCCCGGCCATGCCCAACCCCTGCGCTTGCCTGCGCCAGGCCACCCGCCTGCTCGTCGCTTGCCGAGGCTCTCGGCGCCGCACGCGGTACACCACTTTACCTATACGTGCGGTACCGCCAGCCTCCCAGCCGACGTGCGCTGGAGCTGTTGTCGGTTGGGGCTCCTCGACGTGATGTCATGGCTCAGATCTTACTTCCTTTCGTTCTTCGCGTTCTTCTATACTTTACAAGAAAATAACGAAAAAACGGAAAAACCTAATCTACCACGGTCAACCCCCGTGGGGTTTACAATTTTCAAAACCAACGAAGTAACTAAAACCAACAAGCATTCATTCCATGCAATTCATTAATAAAAACTAATCTAAAGCACGAAAAAGCAGGAATTAAAACAATAAATTTCTTATATTAGTGCCTACATCCGGCGCTGATACCAATTGTTGGGGTTTTAAATATTCCAATGAAGGAAACCATTACCCGGGATCTACTAGGTTAATATAAGAAATTCTTTCATACATTTAATTATTCCTACTTTATTCTAGAACGCAAGTAAGCATGCTTTAAAGGAATTTTAAATCCTAAACATGCTTTCTAGTTGGTTTTCGATGTTTACCTTTTTGAATCTCCAAAGA
>JAYDZE010013331.1:0-47010 GCA_034509125.1 Monilaria moniliformis
TTGGCGAATCCCATGATTTAAGGATCTTTCCTTAAATCGTGGGATTTTATTTTACGATTATACCCTTTGCTGATACACTCATACTGCTTCTACTGATACACCCGGAAACACGATCTACACCATTCATTCAGCAATCTTGCGGATCAGATTCAGTCTTAGTTAAGCATATAAGTATTGGTCTGACTTTAGAGCTACCCTATATATATATATATATATATATATATATATATATATGTATATCAACAAAAATAGTTATGAGAATATGTGTTCATGTATGAGACTGACAATTTTTGACACGGCACGAATATGCACGAAATTAATAAGTTAGTGGCAAATCTTATCGGGTTTGTGTCTTTATCGAGTCGACCCGATAAAGACATGATAATTTTGGGTCGGATTTGAGTTAGATTCGGGTCGGATTAAGATAACCCATTAATAATTATTACTATTTTTTTAATTTCTTTTTTTAATTTTTTTATTATTTTAACTAGGGTTAAGTTTTTAAATATTTATTACTCTAGTTAGGATTAGGTCGTATCATTATCGTTTGATTGTAGTGTCATGTCGGGTTCATATGGTTATCGTGTTGTTAACATGTTCGTGTCGTGTTCGAATTCGAATGTAGCATGTCAGATTTATGTTCGAATTGATGGCTTTCTTAACTGATTGTGTTCCGATTTAACCTTCTCAGGTTGGGTCATTATCAAACTTATTTGATCGTGAATAAATATTATAAGTTTAAATTGTTATGAATCAAATAATATCGAGTGAATTATATTGGGTAGTTTAATTAATTTTAATTGGGTATCAAGTATACGTGATTGCGTCTTCTTAATAAGGGAAGTTATATCTAAACTCCTCTGGAAAATACACAAGAAATTGTCTTAAATCTTTAGACGTGTTGAGATTCATCAGATGATGCCCATATCCGAATCCAAACTTATACGCGATAATTAGAGTTTGATGTTTTTTGGATTGAGACCTTAGCTTTCGAACTGAGAAATTCCAGTGTATAACACTATCCATCAATTCCAATCCAATCTTAAACATCACACACTCAATTTGGAAAAACACAAACAGTGGTTTTTTTATTGTTTTTTTTGAATTTTTTCATCACCAACAGGGAGCAGAAACTATGAATAGGCTATAAAGAGTAACCAGATGAAGATAAAGTCTAACAAACGTCGGCCGTCGCCGCCGTCGTCGTTTTCGACTAAACCAAGATCACCTGACCAGGGGAATGAGCAGATACTCGGCATAAAAGAGCTGCACAGCAGAAGAAGAGGACTGATCTGCTTAAATTTAAAGGAAGGAGTAGAAAACAGATAAGACTAACTACTCTCATCAACTCTTGTTTGTGAGAATTATACAAGTTTCAACAACAGTGGATCATGTGATCTCGAGTTTTGAAACCAGATAACATGCTCGACTAGCAAGCTTCCTACGTTAGGACGCGTACTCAAGGTTTTTGGTTTGAGTTGCTAGTGAGATTAATCATACATTCTGAGCTAAGATGCAAGAACAGATGCATGCTTTTGTGCAGTTTTTGACGATTTCTAGTGCTATGGTCTGAGAAAAGTGAAGAAATCGACAGTAAAAAGGCAACCAGCTTCTAAAATACACAATTTTTGAAGTTGATTGATTACCTTCCATATGAACATATAAAAGGATGTTATTGCTGCCTTGCTCTTGAAATCGATAGATTTTGCACGACTCCACAGCAGATAACCCAACGCGGTATGACCAATGACCTAAAAGCAATGGCAACCAGAAAGCAATAAGTAGGCGATCATTTGCGGTTTTTTGACCATTCTGAGTCTAGATTGGCCGTTCCAGGATTATCATATCATCTGATCGACTCTTAATAAGAACAAACTGTTGGCAAAAATTGGCTTACCGTGGCCCACTTGCTCCACGTGCAAGAAGATGTAACTCCGACAAACAATGCAACGGCATATGCCATTTCAAGAAGTGAAATGCAGATCCAGAAAACCTACCACAAAGATCTCAACAAAAGTTATAAGCCCAGAAAAGTCCTGTATGTAATGCTTGCGCAACAAACAAAGTCGGCAGTAACTGATAATAACTAACCTTCTCTTGGCCCAATTGGACTGTAAATGATTGAATTCCGTATATCTTGTCCCCAACAATATCGGGTATATCCTATGAACATGAAATAGGGAAGTCAACAGATAAATTTTAGTGCAGCAGAATATCACACATGCGATCACCAATAGGAAGAATTCAACCTTGTCTCACATTAGATATACATGAGGTCTCTAACAAAATTGCATAAGTTCAGATATCGTCTCATTTATTGACCAATAAACCATACTTACAAAATTGAGAACAATTTGGTGCATATGTTGCTTGCTCTTATGTGAAGGAACCACTAATTAATCCACAGCTTAGATACCGATATCATAAAGAAATTCACCTTAAACAGCGCAATGACGACAGAGAAGAAGCTCATGAATGCAGTTGCAAAAATCACAGGCTTTGTGAGGATCCCTGGTCGTCCAAACACATAAGTCTGGAAATGGAAAGCACATTAAATCATATGTAATTTAAAGAAGCGACATTATACGATACAAATCAATTATACAGAAACAGACATCATAAGAATGCACAAATTTTGTATTACTTTCTATTCCTCAAAGTTGAGGCAAGAAACTTGAGTCCATCATTTTGTGCAAGTCCTTCTATTGATTCATTTGCATATTAGGCTTTAATTTGCACTTGAATTTGGTTACAGATTTAGGCAAGTGTAAAAAGGGGAACCATTTCATATTCTAATTCATTCGGCCCTTTGAATTGGAGCTTGAAATTCCTGCTTTGGATTGTGGAATAGATGTAGATATAGATATACACTTCACTTGAATAATGAATTTTCAGATAACATAGATACATAACATTGGAAACGAGCACTTGGGTGCCTTTATGATATCAGAAGTAGACAAACTAATTACTTGGTGGAAAACTATTTCACATAGAAAACTATTTCAAATCAAGAATCACATAGTGAAGAAAACTGCAACAAGTAAAATCATCACCTGGATGTGCAAATAGAAAGCTATTTGCACGATCACTGCTCGCACAGCAAAGATGCACATCGCTGCAACTACAGCAAATCTTTTCCATCTCAAAAGTGGTACCTGCAAAGAAATATATGCTTATATGCATAATACTGTAAAACATTTAAATGACAAATAAGCATAAAAAAACAACTTACATCAATAGAATACGCAGTTCCGAGCATGAAACTGATGAAGAGGGCCCAAAATAAAGGCCACGAACCAACAACCCATCCAAGCCAAAAGCTCTGAGAATGGGAAAGCAGCAATTTTTAGTCCGTCAAGATGTTGGAAGGCATAAACAATACTAATTATACCAAACTAAGTAGAATCTATTTACGCACCAAGATGCCAACAGATGATATAATCATTATACCAGTTTTGACCGAATATTCTCCAGATGCCAACGGAAGGTATGGTTTGTTTACCTGACATGGGATTCGTGTCAAGTTTTCATCTAACATGGGGTACGATATTTTAGATGAGAGCATAAAGAATTAATAAAACTTCCACCATTAGCAAAGCACATTGCAACACGCACAGTTACTACTGGTAACAGAAGAACTGAACACTTCAAAGCTTCTGCAGCAATAAAGCAGTGACTCTCTAGTTTAACCTATGTTTGTACCTATTATCATCGCACAGTGAGCTCAAAAACCAGAAGATAGAAAATAGAAAGATGTTATTTTGAGATTTGAGCATCGAATATGAAGTTTACCCTACAAACTACAAGAACATGGGCCTCGACAGGATTTTGACAATCTTGACAGAGAATAATCCACCCATTTATTATAACTGCCAGTCCTCTTTTAAAGAAGAAGCTTATCCCCGAAGCTAAAAGGACATCACAGACATGATTTAACTAGAGTTTATACCTTTTATATCATCGTGAAGTGAGCTCAACAACCACAAGACAGAAAATGCCAAGGAATTGTATTGAGATTTGAGCAATTATGAAATTTCAGCCTATAAAAGTAAGTACCAGAGCCTTGTTGGGTTTGAACAATCTTGATAGAGAATGATCCGCCCATTTAACTAGAGCCGCTAGTCCTGGCTTAGAGAAGAAGCTTATCCTTGGAGCTAAGAGGGCAGCAGAGACATGAAAATTATCCAAGAAACTATAGCTTTCATGTTCGTAATTTAATCAAGGCCGCTTCAAATCTTATCATCATATTACCAATCAAAACAACACAAAAAGGCTTTATTATTCCAGAGCGTTAAATAGTGAACACTCTAGAACCTATGTATCAACTTATTCTTTCATTTTCTTTTTGTCAAATCAAAATCCAGGATTGGCAATCTAAGAGAGAGGAAGAAAAAAATATTTTCTCATATGGAGACATGGTTTCATGATATATTTGGAAGCCAACCTTGTCGATTTCTATATCAGATATTTGATTTAAACCAACAATATAAATATTCATCAACAGAGCAGCAATGATAGCCTGCAAAATACAGCATAGTGCATGGGTTAGAATCGCTAGACTTACTATACTGTTAACTAACGACAAAGACTACACCATACCTCTAGCAAGCCAGCAAAAAATAATGGAGAAAAATCTGATAGTTTCTCGACCGCAAGGAGAGAAACTGAAAAGATGCTCAGTGCCTGCTCATGGGAAGTGAGTTTGAGAAACTTAAATTAGAGAAACCACTTGAAGGATGATACCGTGTATGCTGAAAGAAAAAACAAGAATCATGTAACCTAACTGTTCCTATAACCGTATGAGGCCGTGAAAACCTATAGAAAGCATCAAAGGCTTGTTGCACTGGATCCAAAGGGCTCTTAGAAGGTTCAGATTCAAGTGAATGTCCTGAAGCTGAATTTACTACATACTTCGAGTCATGCTTTGGATTTAGTGTAATTCTTCTTCGGGTGATATTTTTGACAGGTTGGTGCATCAAATTTTGCCTCCGCACACATAATCTCTCCGGTAGGGCATAGAGCCTTCCAACACTGCTGAAAGCTTTGCATTTTAAATCATTCCCTGCTACAAGGGAACCGATTAACTCCACGTAGTAATTGTAGCTCAAAATAAGAGTTTGAAATGCCACTTATTGAATCTATCCGAATTTCAAGTGTTGTCGTTGCGCTATCCATGCTCAAATATGAAGATGGATATTGTGAACACATACAAGCATACTGCAAAAATAGGTCGAAAGTGGGAGTAGGCCGTTGAAAACATGGACAAGGTGGTCCAAGAAATTCAAGAATTTAAATCAGTGTGCGAGATGATCGCATAAAATGAACAAAAATCAATGTAGCCAACCCCAAAAGAAGTGGAAATGGCATCTGATTATGAATACAAATCCATCATAACATCTAATTGCATAAGCAAGATAACAAATGAGCACAAGAAATAGCAGTATTAACATTCTGCTTCTGGCAAATATATCCAAAAAATTCTAAAGAAAAGCAATTAATCTTTATTTAGTTTTTTTTTTTTTGGGGGGGGGGGGGGGTGGGGGTTTAGGACACTTATTATTTTAGCTGCACATAATTAAATGATTAATAAAGAGTTGATTGGATACTCGAGACAAATATATTGCTACGATTAATTAAAAATTGGACGCATACTGGAGATTTCCATGTTACTTAAATTGAAATAGTAGTCAAGTCTGCCAAGGATTGAATATACCATTAGGAAATTTGTGGAAATAGAAATGTGTTGCTTGCTCGTGACTTTAACAGGTTCTGTGTTTTGTTCCTTTAACAGTATGTTCAAAGGTATGACAGAGGGAGTTGAAAAGGGCAAGCAGAAGAGTTCAAAATCTTATTTTAATGTGGTTTCTTTTGGACAAAATACACATGAATGTTAAAGTTTCTTACGATGTAGCTGAATACTAACCTAAAGAAACTTACCTTGAATATTGTTACTAGCATTCCTTAAAGATGGATGTCTGTAGGTATTTAGGACACTTATCATGTTAGTTGTTCATAATTGATATATTGCTATGATTAGTGAAGAGTTTAATGGATACTGGAGATTTCTATGTCACTTAAATGATAACAGTAGTCAGGTCTGCAAAGGATACATATATATTGGGAATTCTGTGGAAAAAGAAATGTTGTGGTTGCTGGCGACATTAAGAGGTTATGTGTTTTGATTCTCTAACACTATGTGCAAAAGTACAACAGAGGGAAGTGAAAAGGGCAAGTGGAAGAGTTCAATTTCTAACTTTTGCGGTGGTTTCTTTGGATTAAGGCATTTAATCAATTATTCTTGAAGTTTCTTAGGATTTAGTTGAATAGTAGTCTAACAAAAAATGACCTTGATGTATGTTTTACTAGCAATCATAGTTTTGGTTTCAGTCAATACCTAAATAAGGTGAAAAGTTTCTCATTAAAAAGTGGTTATGATTCATGTACAAACACCAGGCCTTAAATAACAGCGTGACTCCTCCTCTGGTGGGTTGACTCGATATTGCCCAGAATTAATTCCTTGTTATCGTTTTGAATATTTTAGTGTGGATGTTAATGCTTGTGAGCTCCCATGCAATCATATGAGATGCATTTTAATCTGCCGAAATTGGGATGTTGATGAGAGTGGCTGACAATTATTAGGTGGAAAAGGAGTAGATACTTACTATCTCTTACTATCTTCTAAGTTCCATAACAAACAGCTATATGTGCACGCTTCTTTATCTTGATGCAGGAAGAACTGCAAAAACTTGGCAGAGGGAAAAAACCTCAGAAAACTATATATGCAAGGCTTTTGGCTAAGGCTGCTCATGCACTAGCTGAGGTTTGCTCACTATCTCAAGTATAAATTTTGTTTTTTGTCATCTCTTAGGGAACTATTGATATTGTGTCTGCATTCCGTCCATTTTTTTCTTTCTTTTCTTTTCCTTATATCAATGCTTCCACATCAGGGAGAGAGCAAGACTGAGCCTAAGGACTTGTGGATGGAACCTTACACTCGCGCTTCTTCCTGGATCCCTTGTTCTCATACCCGCAATTGGAAACCTAGTGGTCTGACATCTCTCTCTCTCTATTTGTGCGTGAGTGTGTGTCTGAGAAAGCTCGTGTGTTTTATAATTAGTGTTTTCATATTTGTGCTTATGCATGCACATATGATGTGCTTAAGTTCAGGCTGACGATATGCTTTCAAGACTAATGTTGTCATGATTATTTCAGAGGGTACAAGTGGATTTATAATGGTCACAGCTAATGGTGGAATAAATCAGCAGCGAGTGGCTGTATGTCTATGTTAATATCGTTATAGGAAACTTCAGTTTTTAAAATTATCTGAATTTGATTTAATTTTGGCAATGACTAGATAATTTTTTGTTGCTAACAGGTATGCAATGCCGTTGCTATTGCTAGAATGCTTAATGCAACACTTGTTCTTCCCAGATTTATGTTTAGCAGTGTCTGGAGAGATGCTAGGTGAAATACGTTTTAATTTTGATGATTTCTAGCTTCCGTAGTGCATGTCATGTTTGTTTTCTGTACCATTTCCTTATTCTGATATTTCATCATGTAGATAAGTCCATTGCAATTACAGTAACAAGTATTACATATCCAGCTAGTTTTTGCATTGTTTATTTTTGATTTGAAGTAGACATCTTATCAGGAGATTTAAAGATGAATGCATAAAAAGTCTAGCAACATACAGATTAAGATTATCAAACAATAATCTGCACTAGCACAAAAAGTAAGAAAAGAAGATTATCTGTTATGACTGGGGTCTGGGGATGATTGGGTGAACCTGATTGATGTTTTCTTAACCTTTCTGTCATGTTGTTGTTATTTCCAACCAAATTTGTACTACGTGTGGTTTGTATCTTAACAATTATAATATTCATCTATATGATTGCTGAAATCTTTCTCCATCTTAAGAAATATCTAACATGGTCTGATTGAAAACTATGGTCAAACTCTGTTATTTCGTAGCCAGTTCAGCGATATTTATCAGGAGGATTATTTCATCGACTACTTGAAGCCTGATATCCGGGTTGTCAAGGAACTTCCAATGGAGTTACAGTCATTAGATCTGGAGGCAATGGGTAGCATGGTGAGATTGATAATTATCTACTACAGATACCCAACTCCACTGCATTTTTTATGAGAACTGCTGCTCACTAGGGTGTTTCCTGGACTTTCCTATCAGGTTACGGACACAGATATTATGAAAGAGGCTAAGCCAAGTTTTTACATGAAATACATTCTGCCCATTTTGCATCTCAACAGAGTAGTTCATTTTGTCGGATTTGGGAACAGATTGGCATCTGATCCGGTACCTCATAAGTTACAGGTAACTTCAGGCTTTGGTTTGTTAAACAGTGTAGTTACGAGTGTCTTTGCTTTAAGTTCTTCAAAGACCTCACTCTTGAATGTTCATATGAAAATCTCTCCACTTTGCTTCCTAATTAAAGAACTTCATCTAGAGACTTCGATGCAGATGCAACTTTCATGCACTAAGATTTGTCCCTAAAATACAAGAAGCTGGTGCTTTGCTTATTCAGAGGATGCGTCAAAATGATACAGGTTTGGGGCATTTGGACCATTATCTTGTAGGTCCATTTGCACAGAACATGGTGAAGGGGCAAAAAACTGCTGCTGCTAAAAAATCAAGATACCTAGCCTTACATCTGAGGTTTGAAATTGACATGGTAGCTCATTCTTTATGTGAATTTGGTGGTGGTGAAGAGGAAAAACGTGAATTGGAGGCTTACCGAGGAATACATTTCCCTGCACTGGTGGAACTGGAAAAGACAAGAAAGTATGTTTATGCAGTATTCTTGTAGTTTCAATGCATCATTATTTAAGTTTGTGCTGGCCAGGGCCGGATTTGTTTATGCAATGATGGGTTTGTCTTTAGGCAATTGTGGTTCATACAGGATGAAGGGGAAAATTGTTATTTGACTCTGCAGAATTCTTTGACACAGTATCATTATTTGATGATAAGAGTAAAACTGTTATATGAAAAGTTGCATTTTCCCTAATAGCTCTCTGAGTTTGTTCATCATACAATATTTGGCTTGTTCTTCTATATTCCATGGCAGATGGAGCTGGATTCTTCTCCCTGCCTCAGACATGGATCTTTTTTGAATTTCCTAGGATCTGATTTTATGGTCATATGACAGGAGGCTTGTTTCTGATTCATGGATAGTTGCAGTATCAGAAGATTTGACAATCATCGTTTATCACGAAGTTTTCTTAGTAAATTAATCTTGTGCAGGTTTCCCTCCCCAACAGAATTAAAATCTGAAGGATTATGTCCATTGATGCCAGAGGAGACAGTGCTTATGCTTGCTGGTCTTGGTTTCAACCGGCGAACCCATATATACCTAGCTGGTGCACATATTTATGGTGGGAACTCAAGACTGGCAGCCTTGACTACTTTGTTTCCTAATTTAGTTACCAAAGAAAACTTGCTTTCTTCAACTGAAATCGATCCATTTAGGAATTTCTCTTCTCAGGTAATTGTGCTCTACTTATAAAGCAATCAACATATCTTTTGCATGTATATGTTTTGCTTTTGTTTTTCACGTAATGGTTTGTGCTATTTCAAGTGCAGCAGTAAATATTCCAGTTATTCCATCCAGTTATAAGATAGGCTAGATTCAACAGTGTACTTTACAAGATATTTTTTTTTTTGCAGTTGGCGGCACTTGACTTCATAGCATGCACCGCTTCTGATGTATTTGCCATGACAGACTCAGGAAGTCAATTTTCTTCATTAGTAGCTGGCTTCCGAATCTACTACGGCGGAGGAAAAATGCCAACAATACGGCCAAACAAACGGCGGCTTGCTGACATCTTTGTTAAATACAACACCATAGAATGGAAGGTGTTTGAGACAAGAGTGAGGAAGGCAGTAAGACAAAACAAAAGAGTATTTTCACGGCCTGTTGGAAGGAGCGTATATAGATATCCACGATGCCAGGATTGTATGTGCTATAATGATTAAGCTTGCTGTGATAATCCATCCATTTTACTTTTGTATGTTAACCATCTCGACTTTTTAAGTTCACTCTCCGATCAAAATCATTGATTCACATAGTTCCTTGATTGCATTAATGCACTTTTCACCACACACTTAAAAGGTCCCTTTTTTTTTGTTTCTTAGACCTGACTTGCTAGACATTAGTTCTCTGTTTATGGATGAGAACTCCTATAGTTGTAAATGTATACACTCGAGAGGATTTTTGACTAATTGAATACACATTTGCTTCAGTAGATTAACGATGATTTCTATTTTACTGTTGACAAGGACAGCTTATTAGCTGGACTTGTTGTTAAATTGTTTTTATTCTAAGAAACACTTGTAACTGTTGATGTTGCAAATTTCATGTAAAGCAGACTGGCTTATACATCACCTCTCCCTATAATTCCATATTTTGCTTCAGTTGTGATTTTTGCCACTGTTTACCTTGTATGATGTTGGAGAAGCTCGTTTCTGTCGTTTCTGTCTTAGACTGAAATGGTCAAGACTGACAAGGGCATCCTTATAATGTGATTCAAACTCCCTGTCAGAACAATTTTGCCAAAGGTGAAGTCATTGAGGGTCTGTGTTACAGCAAGTCTGATTTCCAAGATTTGTGTTGCCTCAGGAGCTATGTTGAACCATGGTGGATTCACACTGACTATCACTCCCTTGGGTGGCAGTACTGCGCACAGGTATGTCTCTGGTTTGCTCGCTATGTTCTTCACTATTCTGTGCGTTACTTGTGTTCCAGAAAGTGCAGTTATTGTCAATGAAGGTTGGTTCAGGTCGGACGGTTTGCTGAAAGAGCCAGCACATGTTCCTCCAGTGGCAATTCTGATTTTCTCTTGATAAATATTCAGAAGAGAGCACAAAAAAGTGAGGTAATCTTCATACCCTGCCTCAAGATCATTAGTCAGAAAATGTCAAAGCACATAGATTCTGGTGTGGTCATTATTGTAGGAAATTACCAGTAGAAAACACGAGTCCAGGGTCCAAGGCTCGAGTAGGATCAACAAGGCCAGCCCCAAAACCAAATGGAGTGGCTGGGTACAACGTGTTGGCAGCTAAACCTTTAGCCATTATCGGATCACCGTGGTTGTCATGCTTGGTAGCCGTGGTTGACATGGCTGAAGCAATCATTGATGGAGATCATGGAGTCCATGTAGGGTGATTTTGCTTGATGAGTGCAGCTATGCCTGCTATGTGAGGGGTCGCCATGCTCGTTCCAGATAGTAGCGCAAAATTGTGACCTGAAACCAATAGGAAAGGGGTTCAAAACTGCTGACAAAACCGACAAATGGAACACAGCAGTTATGCATCTATAACTACCGGAGAGGATGGGGTTCAGAATACTCATGGGGCTCCAGGCAGCCCAAATTTGGTGGCCTGGAGCTAAAATATCAGGCTTGAGCACGTCAACAGGACTCCTCTTCTGGTCAATGTAATCGGGGCCTCAGGAAGAGAGTCGGCTAACAACGGGAGCTCTCTCCAATCTCCATGTAAGAAGCATTTCTACCCTCACTTATGCCAGCCCTGCCACTGTATCTTGTAACCTTCCCTTGTGCATCTCTGTATGTTTGCTGTTCATAGTATTGAGATATGATCTACAACACGTAAACATATCAGAGAATTCCTCGTTTCTCTAGCTATCGTCACTTTGATTCGTGTTTTTATGCAGTACATACCTGTGCTTCACTTGCTTTAGGGATCATGATTCCAGGAACATAGAAGGGGATAGGTTCTGCTATAAAGTCTCCATAAGTCGGGTTAGCCACTAGCACGAATCCCATGAACCCGAGAACCCTCGCAGTTTATATAATGGCTGTTAGATTAGATGTTCCATTATAGAAACCATCTGAAAATGTGCAGATAACTACACTCCCTAAGACCACAGCAGGATCCAATACCTCCGGATACTGTGGAGTCCGGGAAATGCTCTGTTAGCCTTGACAGCATCTTTAGCCAGCACCAACCTATACTGGAGCCATCCATTTCGAAAACTAGGACCTGATATGGTATATTTTCATCCTAGCAACTGAAATGGTTCCTCCCTATGTCTAACATGTACACAACTGCGTTTACCTGACAATCCAATGCCACTGATTTTTTGACCGTTTCCGAGGATGAGAGTTCCGGGATAACTTCTGTCTGTGTTGCAGGCAGCTACGCCGAAGGACCAAGGGCTGTAGGAGACGACGGAGTAAGGAGCAGGGCCTTGGTTGCTGACAGCCTGAGCCACAAAAACTCCGGCCTTGCGTGCTGATAGCATGAATATGTAGAAGGCGCCTAGGAACGTGACTCTGTCGTCTGGTGGTACGTCAGGTCCGATTGAGAGTGTTAGAACATCTACTCCATCTAATACGGCCTGCACCTCAATTCAGCTTTACCATTTCAGTCACAATTTCTATCACCATTTCAGCTGTGGAAATTTGCTGCTATAAGTTCATAGTATTGAAAACACACATGAGATCCTTCATTATTATTGAGGTTCTATCACCTCTTTCGATGCTCTAGCCACTGTGCATTGTCACTAGCATGGACAAAGTGGCTGGCCTGGCCCGAACCCATTTGGCTGACAAGATTCCCTTGGGCTGCTCGGGCTTAGCTCGTCGGGTCGGGATGGACTCCTCTAATTGCCAAGTTGTTGAATCCAATGCGTGCATAAGTGGATTTTAAATAGGCAATGATCCGAAATATACTGAGCATTACAGATTCTACATAAAATGTGTGACAAAATCCTAGTGGAGTTCTCAGGCGGAAAATTTTGGGCAGGAAATTTTTTACTAATACGCGCGCAAAAAAAAAAAAAAACAATGAAAATGTATTTTTAGATTGAAAAAAAAATATATAACCTGATCAATAGCTGCAAGCACATCTGCTAGTTGGACAAAAAACAAAAAAAGAAAGAGGCAGCGGTCATTATAATATTATAAAATTATTAGATAATTTCAATTCTTGAATGATTTGATTGATTGAACTTATAATCAATGATCATCGAGTAAATCATAAATCCACCTTATATTTTTAATGCAAGACACCTTCCATAAAGTTGTTTTATTCTTCTTCTCTTAACAAATAGAGTGCCTAGTGAAAAATTAATTATTGAACTACAACCCTATATATTGTTACAATTATATATTTGCTCCAAAAGTATTATGGATGTTTTTGCAAAAGGAAAGAGGTTAAAGAGGAATCTGTTGGTGTTTTGAAATAAGTTAAATTGTGCGTATTCAAATATATGATTAATGTTAAATGTGTTGGTTCAAACCAGTAAAGGGAAATTAGTTGAACCTGGCACGCGGCGCCATTCCAGTGGCTCGGCCATAGAAGAAGCCATCCACAACCACCGGAACTCCATGATTTCCCGCAGCAGTTGAAGCCACATGACTGTACACATCATTAATCTCATGCATTATATCTATCTCCAATACAAATACACACACACACACATACCTGCCATGGCCAACTGCATCATAAGGTGATATAATATCAATAGAAGGATTAAGTGTCGCAGCAGTTTGAGCCCCCGCTGCAAAAAACCTCGCAGAAATGATCTTCCCATTGCAAGAAGTGGTAGGAAATAGCGGGCCTCCCTAGCACGACCCAGAAAACCTAGTACCATTGGAACTCCATAGGTTCATGGGATCATAAGCAAAACTAGGGTGCATAGGATTTATGCCCGAATCCACAAATCCGATCACAATCCCATCTCCTGCATTTCTATCACCTCCTTGCTGGCTCGAAACCGCCTCCACCCCTAAAAACTCTGGACTGTAGCTTGTCATCAACTTCGCTCCCTTGTCTTTCTCCACCAACCTCACTCCGCCAGTGCCTTTGAATTTCTCCACCTTCAAGTTCTTAAAAGACAAAAAAAAAAAAAAAACACATGAGTTTTTTTTTTTTTTTTTTTGAAATTATTTTATTTACGTTTAATAACCTGAGAAGGGGTGGTGTGGAGGGCGAACCCGTTGACGATGTGTTTGTAGCTGTAGAGCTTGTGGTAGCTGTCTGCATCGAGATTGCTCTGCAGGAACTGATCGTGGGACTCCACCAACAATTTTGCATGAGCCCTCGATGCTTCACTAGAAAATTACAGATAATCAATCTCATCAGCTCGAGGAATGGGACTTGTGTTATGAACTCTTTTCATTCTGATTAGTTAATTAGTTAATTAGTTACCTGTTGAGGAAAGGTTTCTTTGCGTGTTTTTGATGAGGTGACGGTGTTTGTTGATGGAAAGCAACGGGTTCGCCATCGAGTAAAACTAGATATATGTCTCGATCTTCAGCAATGGAACAAACAATGTAAACAGCAAAGAGAATCACAATCTGAATTAAGCTTCTAGTGAGCATCTTGCTTTATGGCTTAACATATATGAATGTTAGAGGAGATGAGGGTGTATCAAATTCACGATCTTGTGTTTATGTAATAGGGAATTTTGGTGCCGACACTAAAGTAATTTAAATGGTTTAAACACATGCCATCAACGTGAATAAAGATTGGTTCCACTGCTTTATTTGAGGAGGAAAATAACAAATATTTAGAGCAGCAACATTTACTTAGTTGAATTTCGAATCCGTAAAATAAGGGTCTTTTTGCTCACGCTATACAAACAAGTTAGTATGACAAAGTCCATGCATCATACTGAACAAATTTGTGAAATTCTTGATACACAACTCATTTCTTGAACAAGTGTGACACTCCCTACACGTATCCGTACTAATTATTTGAATTTAATCATTTTTTTTTCAGACGAGAAGCACTAGACCAAAGAGAGAATTATGCTCAACTTGATCAAACCGATTCCCACATCCATCATTAATGTAATCCAGAAACTAGATTCAAGAGTAGTATAAAATAAGAAAGAAATTAGAAAAAAAAGAAAGAAAAAGAAAGTGTCCTCTCCTCCAGTGCAAGCAAGACCAATGCACGCTTTACTTATTCTGCCGTTTGGGGTTTGCCTGCACCAGGGAAAATGATTTAGATATTTAATGCAGAAAAGAAAAGAAACCATGCTCGGATTAAGATCAGTATAATATATATAACCAGAGAAGGAACCTGATATCTTAAATGACTGAAACGCAAATAAAATAACTCTCTGCAGCTAGCATTGTTAATTTTATGGCTGGCTGCACAGCTCCCTTAATGACCAAGACAGGCTTTTGCACATTTGGAAATATTATGATAGAAGAAACATAAGAAAATACTTCAACTAAAGCCAACCTTATCTCACATTCTGATTGCCAATTTTAGAAAAATAATAAGCTACATACTGTATGCAATACTAATCCCCAATGTCATTAGTTCAAACTTTAGACAAGTAGCTAAACTAGGACCCGCCATATGCATATTCTCTTGAAGTGAGCAATTTTCACAGTTCTCTTAAGCTGCTGATCTCCACTTCCTTACCAATGACACACACACACAGACAAACACACAAACACACACACACACACAACTACAAGTACTGAGTTTTATTCAAATTAAAAAAGGCAGCAGAAACATGTTGGAGCAAATCAAATAATAGAGGTAGCAAAATTGGGCAAACAAAGTAATCAGACATTGCGGTTTACCACTGCAGTGTCAAGAGGCTTCTTCAGAGTGTGTTTGGAGCAAACAAAGCGATCCGACTGTTTCACCTGTTCTATGGTTCTATTGATGCATCCTGGATGAAACCTGCAACCATGATCTTAGCTACAACTTAGATATTCGCCCACAAGAAAACTTAATTTTAGGAAACCAACGGGAACATGTAAAAATCCACATACCAATCCTCATATTCCTCACATTGTATCATCAAATCATCAGGATTATATGGCATCTCACATTTGCAGAACCTTTCAATTGAACAGCACAACTATTGATGATGAGACCAAGTCTGGGAAATTAAAGTAGACCGGTCGAGCTGGAACAACTCACAGTGCAACCATATTTTGCAAGACAACTCCGGAGGCAGCTCTCTATTGGAATCGACAATAGTAATCCTCAGTCGTAACATCCTCGAGCTCGGTGTAATCCTCAAAGGTGTGGACAGTGCATTTGGCTTCAATGGTGTGAGCACACTGAATATCGTAGTGATCCCACAATAACAACTCCTAGCTCCATGGAACTCAAGCCTCCCCCCAACAGATTCCTCTGGGTTGTAGTACCACCGAACCCTAACTATCAAATTGCTGCTGCTATCCGCCTCTATCTTCACCACGCGTGCCTCATCAATACGCAATCCCCAGCTTCAAAAGGTGAAGTAATCAAACATACAAAAAGGCACAATTAAATGATCCCATTGCACCAAAATTATCAACAACTCATGAGCTTTCAACAAGTAATTATTTTTATAACCTGAAGAAAAAGGGTTTCAATCTACAAAACATTGATCAATCTGACTACAGTTATTGATTTCAATGTATTTATATCCCATCAAACAATTAAACCCCATCGATCACCAAACAATAAAGAATGCATAAATATGCATGCACCCCACCAAATAAATATAAATGAACACAAAAAAATCTCAGAGATTTGAATTCACCACTGATATACAGCATTCTAGAACCATTTTGTCTGTGCCTCTGATGGTGTAACAGCGAACATCTCTACTACCATGTCTTGTTCTCCCCATCGATATAAAAATAATCAGAAGTGTGGCCGAAATCTTGAAATAAGTTAATTTTCATTCGGTTTATATGGATATTCATGTCAAATGGTGAATTTTCACAGCAAATTCTCGATTAAGGTAAAGGATATGGAACGGACAAATTACGAAACCCTAGTATTTATGGGGATAATTTGCGATAAAAGAACCCTAGAACTGATATGATTTTTGGACCAGGCTTACGATTGGAAATCAGATTGTAAATTAATTTATTTCAGTGCTCATTCTGAGTTGTTGTGTCAAATGACTCAAATCCATGTGTTAACACTGTTAAGATTTGGACAATTTATTGCACTTCCTTGAGGGTTCCGGGTTCCCTATTTTGAGAGGAGCTGGTTGTACCAAATGGGGGGTTAATCAATTCAAAAGGCCTGGACAACCTCTTAAAGCTGTTTTCGCGATTTAGTACATAACAACTTTAGGATGTTTGTTTTGGTCTTGGGTGATGATCTAGAGTTTACAACTGTTAAACTAACGTAATTTCTAGAATTATGAAAACTGTCATAAATATAGAAAATTATAGAATAGGTATTATATAGAAAAATTTAGGAGTCTTTCTAGAAAATATTTAGTTATTTATAAAACAAATTTAAAAGTTAGGAACTAGATTTTAATTATAGAGAATTCTAGAAAATATTGTGGCTCCATCCACCAACTATAAATATCACAAGATGTACCATTTTCAAGTGAAGTGGAAATAAAAATTCTCATAAAAATTCTCTTTTCTACACCAAAATTACTACTTCTTATTACAGCTTTTCATCCACAAAATTTGAATTTATACCTTATCTCACTCTAGTCTCTTTCCTACTACTAACAGCCCCTATATTACACATCTCATAAAATCAACAAGTGGCATCAGAGCCCAGTTGAATCATTAGCTAGGCGTAATTAGCTTTCACTACACCATTCCAATTTCATTCCTAAATTCACACTATAGCCACACTTTTAAGTAACAACCAAATCCACATTCCAAATTTATGGGGATAATTATGACTATTGGACATTTTTAATGTCCCAAGGCCTATGGCTACGGAGATCGTGGAGACCGGGTTCAATAATTCAACAGATGTTTCCAAGTTTACATCCGAGGAAATTGAGCAACTAAGAAAAGACAAGGAGAATGACTCTCTACAACATCCAAATGGATATGACAGATTCCATTTTTCCAAGGATATGTGGAGCTACAAGCACTAAGGAAGCTTGGGATAGCTTGAAGGAGGAGTTTCAAGGGAGTGTCAAGGTATGCAACATTATATTACAAGTATTGAGAAGTGATATGACTAATTTAAAGATGAAAGAATATAATACCATCTTATTATTGTAGAGTAAGATAACTAGTTAATCAATTGAGAGGATATTGAGAAAATTTTACTGATAAGAAGGTGGAAGAGAAGATCTAATTACTCTACATAGTATATATATATATATATATATCATCTGATCGTTACAACCACTGAGGCAACGTTAGATCTCTCCACCTTATCCGTGACAGACTTAGTGGGCACTTTAGAAGCTTACGGGAAAAGACTGAGTATGCATGAAAATGAATTTGTGGCGAACGTATTTTAATCTCGAAGTGGCCGCATCACACCAGTGCATTTTTATTGTGTAGCAAACAATAGTTACGTTAAATTCAAATTTTTCAAACTAGATATGGTCAAAATACATTTAAAAAAAGTTCAAAACGAGCATGAAATAATTTGAAAGAGTTTTAGGTGTGGGAATCAAAGAATCCGACGTGGATTGTTGCTGTTTACCAAAAATAAATGGCTAAACTTCATTACTCTTTATTTTAAAGATTAAATTAAACATTGAATGTATAAACAATTAGATGTTATTATTTTGAAAAATAATTTACTCATGCATGTATTTTAAATTATGTAATTTTCTATTTTTTATTAAGTAATTTTTGCATTTTTATTTTAATTTTATAAATATAGCAATATTAATAAATATATGAAAATGGAGAATGAAAAATGATGAAATGAAAAAAAAATAGAGTTGTGGTTGAATTTGAGACTAAAATTTTGGGGCTGTATTGGAGATGTTGCGGTCGAAAGGTGACAACGGCAGCTGAAAAGTGAAATTGTGGCTGAAAATGAGACTGTGTTGCGGATGACCTAATAGCCCGATTCAAGAGTAGACACCATCAAGTTACACTAATGACAATTTTTTCAAAGTGTAACCAAAAAGTTATCATGCATTTTGGTTTCACGTAAGGTTATAAGTTTCCCGCATGCGCATCCTTTTTAAGGTTTGGGTGAAATTACACATAGTGAGTCAATTTATTTTTTGTATAAATTTTAGATCATATTTGTTAGTTTATTACAATTTTGAGTATCAAAATATCAATAATTAGTCATAGTTCAAAATATTTTTGCGAAATCATAATAATTTTGGATGGAGAATGTAAATTGGCCCTTTTATTTTTAGATATGTGACGAGGGTTGTCCTTAGAACTAGCATAATATGGTCCGTGAAGTCCGGTTTCTGTCTCATATATTTTTCTATGTTGACTCGAATTCCATATCTTTTAGCTACTCATATTTTGCAATTAAGTTGAGCCCAAAAGAGATCCTTTAGCAGATTCGTGTGAAACTTAGATTTAAGAGATGATAATTTTGGAGACTGAAACATACAGTATATGCAAATTGTTCGATTTCTTGATTCAAAATATTGTATCAAAATACACGCTACATTTAGCACACTAATGACAGCAGTATTCACTATTTAGTCACTGAATAGGCTGAGGTAGCAATAGCAGTATCTTGTCCAAGTTTCGTGCATAAGGAATTGATATATCAATTAGGTGAGAAATTGAAATTAAAGAAATGAGGGTAGCTAGAATTATGATAGAAATTAATTAATCTAAATTAAGTGTAATAGCAGCGTTGTTGGAAGCTGCAGGTTTCCGGTGGCGCTTCCTTTGGTTGATGAACCAGTTGTTTATCTGCTTCTGCTCCAAACCTGTCGATTCAGCCAGCGCAATCTTCTCCGCCTCCTGCATGCACCATCCATCAACATAAATTGATTAATATTCAAACATCCCATTTTGCAAGTGATCGATGAAACATTCCATTCATTCATTGTAGCGTACCGATGGATAAGGCCATTTGTAATGTCTGGTCCACCAGCTAAGCAATTGCTGCCGCCCTTCTTTTGGCAGCCTTCCATTCTTCTTTTTCTTGGAGAATTCCCGCTTGAGGTTGCCCAAACATCCTGTGTATTTTTCCAATAGCTCCTCTTTCAATTGCCCATCATCATCTTCTGCTTCACCCTCTAATACAAAACTCATCTCTCCTTCACACCAACATATATATACACAATATGAGCATTATCACCAATTAACAAACAAGATCAATCGATACACATTTCTTTGCCCAACAGCGCACATACAGCCTAATTATAAGAATTCTGCGCCCCAAAAAAATTAGGTTATATATACTGAGAATGGCAGCTTAACAACACTCAAACATGGGCATTTCCACAAATATTATATATAGTAAGTTACCGGGATAATGTTGAGGGTGAAAGAGGCTTAATTATCCTCCTCATCATGTAGGATAACTAGCATGTAGGATAACTAGCTAGAGAACTCCAGTGTATTAGTGTAATACTTATTGTTAGAAATTCATGTCGTCATCTAATGCTATGCAGCGAAAAATACAGACAGAAATATGATCTAGATTCATAATTGATATTGTGTGTTCAGAAGTTAATCACACAACAAAAGAAATACTTGTTCTATAGTTTCATTTCTACAGTTTGATCAAATTCTGACATCCTACAGGTGAATCCACTACTTTCGATATCCACGTGTATGCCAACCCGATGCAAGAACTATTCGCGGTACACAGTTCAATTAGAGAAAGTTAGGAAATCTCTGATTAAACATACACATTATTTTATCTAACAAAAGAATTCAGTCTCATGTTCTTTCGTTCTAAACGTTCTAAACTTTTGAACTGATCAATATTCACAACTATCTCTATTTCTCTACAATATATATATATATTAACTGCTCCATCAGGCCCAGAGCCAATGGGCTTATAAATTTTTGTATGCATTAATTAATTAATGGTATAACCTTAATTAATTATAGCCCATTATCCTAATTTAATCCATATATCTTTCAATCTCCCATTTGGACTAGTATTAGATATAATACGAAATTCCAATTTTGTACCCTTAAGCGGATCAACAATACACATAAAGTGTGAACCTTTAGGCCCCCATTATCGGCGATGATATAATCAAAGCCTGCACAAACCTCCTAAACTGTGTTGTACAACGAACTCGATATATGAAGGACGTTAACATGGATTAAGTAAACTAGCATTTATATGAAGTTTATGTAATATCCTTTCATTCACGAACTATTCGATTGAGCCCAGGATCTGTTATGTGTCTATCTAAATAGTTCAATCACTTTATCTCATCTTTATTATGTGACTCATTCGATCATATTCAATTACTTTAATTGAATATAACATTGCACTTGTCACTTAATGGTCAAATAATATAGAGAAATTGAGTGTTTACCCGAAATTATAATCGAGAAACGAATCTCATTTGTGGCTCAACTACCATTTCCATTTGCCCCATGATATACCCAACACAAGTCCGTGTATTGGTCCTTCTTTGAGAGGAAAGCATTGTACATGGTCAAAACACACCACTCAACAAACAAAATAAGTAATGACCTCAGGTCAAAGGATTATCACATGCTTCATATACTAAAATACCAATACTCTCCAAAGTATACCAATACTCTCCAAAGTATTCATGTGTCCGTCACGGATATCAAATATCTTGTAGTTATGAGAATCACTACATTCTCTAAAAATGTGATGCTGACCACATGCTAGCCTATGACATATCATCAATATCCCATTCTCGATGATCATTGGTAATGTCTATTTTAGAATTACATTATATCATTAGTGTATCACGCCACTATGACAATCATAATTCAAGAGAACAGATGTAAGAATAATGAAAAACAATCAAAATAATTATCTTGATAAATGCACAAAATTCATAAAAAATCAAATTTTCATACAGTGTGATCAAATAAAGATGTCTCAATACAGATTGTTTCTAAGACATACAAACTTTAAAATCCTACTGATTCAAAGCCAACAACCAACATGTCTAACACATAAACACTCAAAGTGCTCGTTGTATTTTGCTATACATAAATACTTGGTGAAAGGATCGGCCAAGTTTCATCAGTGCGTACCCTTTCTAATTTCACATCCACATTTTCTTTTATCTTTTGTCCGTAGCTCTTGGATTTTGTGGTTGAACCGACAATAGTACTCTGGAACTATTCCAACTTACTGCACCACCATTAAGGACAAAATATATCCAAACTGAGACTTATGGTCATTACGGTCTGCTTTGGAACTAACATCAATATACCCAGTAACTGATAACTCTGACTGACCACCATAGACCGAGTATTATTCTCTAATTCTTTTAAGGTACTTAAGATAATTTTCCAAACTTCCCCATAGAAATTTTGCTGAAATATAATATGTATGTCACGCTAAGTGCATAAGCCATATCTAGCCTACTACATATAGTGGCATACATAATAGTTCATATAGCTGAAGTGAATGAGGTATTCTTTATATAATTAATTTTCTTGTCTTTAAAAGGGCAACCCTTCTTAGACAATATAATATCATGTTCCATATGAAGAATTCTTTTATTGGAATTCTTCATTGAGAAACACCTTGGTAACTTGTCTATGTAAGTAGACAATAATAATCCCAACAAACTACTTGGTCTATCTCAAAATATCTTTATACCAAGGATGTAAGAAATATCACTCGGATCATTTACCACAAAAGAATTGGACAACCAATATTTCACGGATTGCATCATAAAATGATCGCTCTCATAATAAAAATGTCATCGACATATATGATAAAGTAGACAATGTTACAATTCTTGCGCTTACTATAAACGCATGGATCCTATTTGCTTTTAACAAAATCAAACAATTTGATAGTCTTGTAAAAGCAAATATTCCAACTCCTGGAAGCTCACTTGATTCTATAAATGGTCTTTTTTTAACTTGCATACTACATTCGACCTTTCTTTTGATACAAAACTTTAGGTTGTGTCATATACACATTGCCTTCGAGTTTTCCATTAAGAAACGCGGTTTTACATCCATTTATTAAACGCCAAAATCATAATATGCAACTATTGCAAGTAATATTGTAATGTACTCGATCTTAGCGACCAATGAAAATGTTTCAACATAGTCAATGCCCTCGCGCTTAATATAACCATTCGCCACTAACCTAGCCTCATAGGTTTGACCTTGCCGTCTATATCTCTTTTCTTTCGAAGACCCATTTGCAGTCTATGGGTGGAAACTCAGGTGGCAATTTAACTAGCTCCCAGACTAGGTTTAAGTACATCGAGTCCATTTCAGATATTAAAGCTTCTACCACTTCTCCAGTCGATGTCTAACATCGTTACGATATAGGTCTTAAGTTTTTCGTCACTCGAATCCACTTCATCATTTTGGTCCTCAACCATTAGATGTAGTCTTTTAGGTACACGGCAATTCATTCGAGACCTGTTGAGTTGGTTTTACACTTGTTTAAGTTGTTCATTCCAAATGTGAGAATATTTATTTGCGTTGAGCGTTTCAACACTTAGGATATTCTCATAAATTTCACTATGATTTTCTTGAGGTGGAGAAAATGAAACTGTTGTATCATCTTGTTTTTGGCGCATCTCATTGCCTTGAGGTGACCCTCTAAGAGTCTCTCTAAGAGTCACTCTAAGGGTCACTCTAAGACTCATTTCCCTTCCCAGTAGATAATCAAAAAACTCCCACTGAGTTTTGGTCCACTCCATTGGACAAATCCTCATCATCTATGATATATGTGTTTCTTTAACTTTTTGCAAGATCTATCGTAATGTGACCTTTTTTCTTAGAGACGTAACATCTTCAAAGTATGTCACTTTCCTAGATGTTATCACCTTGTGATTTATTTAGGACAATATAGTTCATATCATCTGGTTCCTTAGGATATTGCACAAAATAATATTTTTTTACTTTTAGTTTCCATTGCCACTAAAGAATAGATGGACACTGACAAGACTCATCATGTATCAAACCATATCTAATAATATTCGGTTTCTCTGCTTGGATACTCCATTCATTTGTAGTGTATCCAAAAGTGTTCAGTCCGATCGAATTCCATGTGATTTCAAGTAATCCAAAAATTCTCAACTTAAGTATTCCCCTCCTCGATCTAAGAGTTTGATACTTTTCCTAAGTTGTTTCTCAACTACCCACTTAAAATCCTAAAATTTCTCGAATGTCTTAGATTTGTGCTTCGTGAGATACACACATCCATACCTTGAAAATCTTCAGTTAAAGTGATGAAGTATGAATAACTACGACTTGTTTAAGTTGAAAATGGTCTGCACACATCTGTGTGGATCAACTCTATCACGTCTTTGGCATTGCAACCATTACCAGAAAGTGGTTTACTTGTTATCTCCTTTTGGACACATTTTGCAATTACCATATGATTTGAAATCAAATGATATGAGATAGTCTAAAAATTTCAATCTTGTTGTTCTTCTCTCATTGATATGATCAAGTCTGCAATGCCATAGATAAGCAACATTACACGTATTGCACAACTTATGTCTTTTGTGTTGCGCATTGAGAATATCTCACTCATATCAAAACGTATTTAATATTTAGGATTGTGAGTTATTCATAGGCATATTCATCTCAATGACATATATACCCGAGCTCTTACTCAATACAACTTGTGTATTGAATTTAGGTTAGTATCTCTTCTAGTGCCAATTCCCGAGCTCTTATTGTATTGATTAGCTTCCACTAATTTTGACATATTGACATATTTTATATCGAATATAAGTTTTAGTGGTCCAAGATCCAAGTCTATATTATTGTAGCCGCTGCTTTGGCTAATGACAACAATAATATCACTAGGTAGGCCTCCAAGCTAATTGCAACAACAATTTTGCAATTCTTGGTTTATTAATCCAATTAATCTGCGTCCTTAAACCATTTTGGTCACTTTGGCGTCTCAAATAATTTAATCAAGTCAAACCCATCACATGATGTCAACCATGCATCTATGAGTGACCATTGACCTCGTGTATTTAGAGTAAACGTTTTGGCATAAAATTAGTGGTCGAAAACGTTAGGATGGAAGATGTGTTTGTTTCAAAAAAACATGACTTATATTATGTCAGGGGAAATTATGTGATACTAATTGCTCAATTAAATTTCCAATATTAAATTCCTAGACAATTACTGGTGCCAGCTACCCAAGCATAAAAAATGCGGACAACACAAATTGGGAGCCATCTACCCATACATAGTAACATGGACTCTATGTATTAGTCGCCGCCTACCCAAACATAAAAACAGTCTCTAACTATTATAGTTAAACAAATTAATAATTTATTATCTAATTAAATGCAGTTTTAATAATTTATACAAATTCTAAATTAATATAATTGTACATTTAATATAAATTCCAAATTAATACATTTAAAATCATTGTTTCAAGATAATAATAGTAAATCACAATTTATTAATTAAATTAATAAATTAATTCATGTTATTAGAATTTTACTACTAATTCTAAATTAAGAATATAATTAAATAATTTATATTGATTCCAAACTAATATAAATATACATTTAATATTAATTCCAAATTAATATTAAAATACATTTAATAATATTATTAAAATAATAATACTATATTAAATCTATTAATCTAACTCGTAAATTGTTTTATGTAATTGAGATTAATGTTATTAATTCTAAATTATTAATACATATATATTAATTTTAGCATAAAAACCCAAAAATGGGCTCTTAATTAAATAAATCGACACGCATTGGGCGGCCTGGTCGCAAAAATGGCAAAAGGCCCAACAACAACAAATAAAAGAATTGGGCTTACCTGCAACTCATTCAAATAAGGTCCCATTGCGGCAGCCCTATACGGACCCGAGACCGACCCTCGAACCCGCGAGTCGACCTGAACTGGACTCGCAACCAAGGGTTTTGGCTATTTTCGATTTGCTAGCACCGTTGCTTCACTTTTCATCTTGTTGCCACGATGACGACGTCAATCGTTGCCAATGACATTCGTATTTTGCCTACACCCATCGTCGCCTTGGTCGCCACCCACCGTCGACCACGTCCACGTCGGTGGAGAAAACCATTGTAGCAACATTTGTTCATTTGAGAGTTTTCTCGCGCCACATCCGGCGACCGAGCGTTGCTCTTCCGAATCACTGTCTCCCAGCCCGTGCCTATAGACTTTTGTCGTTGCCGTGCACGTCGCGACTAGCAGCTGCTTTAAGACAGCGCCAGAAAAGGGAAAACGACAAGCACGTGAGAAACGCAATTGCCGCTCTAAGTGGTGCTTCTTTGGCCGCGTCGGGGAAGGCTCGCCCGTGACCGACTGGTGACACCGTTGCTTGATACCAGCTATTGGAATTCGAACCACAAATTTTGATTTCGAAATCCAATTCTAAATTTTCAAAACCTAATCATCAAAATGAATTTCCAAATTTCAATCCACATAAAATTAGAACACATAATTAATTATAAATCGAGCTCCGAGCTCCGATACCACTAAAAGAAATTCATGTTTTCATCTAATGATACGCAACGAAAAATATTGACATGAATATGATCTAGATTCATCATTGATATTGCATGTGAAGCAGTTAATCACACGACAGAAGTAATACTTACTTGTTGTATAGTTTGATTCCATAATTTGATCGAATTCTGGCATCCTGCATGTGAATCCACTACTTTCAGTATCTATGTGTATGCCAACCCAATGCACGAACGCTTCTCAGTACACAGTTCAATCAAAGAAAGCTATGAAAGCTCTGACTGGACATATGTATTATTTTGTCTGACAAAAGAATTCAGTTATCATGTTCTTATGTTCTAAACATTTTGAACTTGTGAACTGATCAATATTCTCAACTGTCTTTAATTCTCTACAATAGGAAATATATATTAACTGCTCCATCATGCCCTAAGCTTATGGGCTTATAATATTTTATCTGCATTAATTAATTAATGGTCAAACCTTAATTAATTAAAGTTCAATATCCTAATATAGTACATATATCTTTCAATTATGTATAATCATTTTAGTAATCACTTTATTTACAAATTATATCATATGATTTAACTTTCTTTTGTTCTTGCATTGGTTTTTGCATGAGTTTGATCACATTCTTATTTTCATAGTTTGAACAATGAGTAATGGATGTATTTTCTAGTGGGTATATATGCCTTGACTTCTATAACTACTGTCTTCTAACCAATATATATTTCGGTTTACCTGGAAAATAAGAATATAAACTAAAAGTGATTAGGTCACCCACAAAGCGGGTGGCGTGGCCTGTCCCTTTAGAATGGGACGTGATGTGGATGGAAAAGACGGGGGTTGGCCCGCCACGCGACCCAATTCCCACGACCAATAATTGGGTCGCGTTTTTCTCACTCGCTGGACATGCGAGTGGGCGTTGCACGTCCAACATTTAAATTTTTCTTAATTCGAAAAAATCATTTTTTTAAATCATACTATCTGTTACACCCCCAACGGTTTCCCCATTTTTAATATATTTTTTTTAATTATCCAAACACTTCTATAAATACCTCATTCTCCTACTTCAATTTTGACCCAATTTTATCCTTTAACTCTCTACTTTCTATCCCAATTTTCATTCACTTTCTTCATCTTTTGATAGCCTCCGGCAAAATGAATCTATATTACGCTGTTGCCGACTCGGAAAGTTCAGATGACGAGAGTACAAAGCATTTTATGTCGATGATTCAAGCGGCCACTGCGAGTTATTATTTTAGTCTCCTTCGACGGATACTCCTTGGGTTCGATCAGAAGATATGTGCACCGGGAACGAGAAGTTGTCGCTGCCCGACTGGTGGATAATTGTTTCTCTGATCAGCCATGATGGGGGGAAGATGTTTTCCGCCGCCGGTTCCATATGCGCAAGGATTTATTCCTGCGCATAGCAAATACATTGGCAGCGCGCGAAGAATACTTCTTGCAGCGGCTATAAGCGCTCGGGCGGCAAGGCCATGTAACACTTCAAAAGTGTACATCGGCACCCCGACAGCTGGCGAGCAGCGGATGTGCGCTTATGTTTGACAAATACTTGCACATCGTCGAGACTACGGGGCGTAAATACTTGAAGCGATTCTGCAAGGGCATTCGCGATGCCTTCGGCGCAGAATATCTGATGGCGTCCAAAACCTTCGACTGCCAGCAGTTGCTCCGTTTACACGTAGCATAGCATGGTTTCCTCGGAATTATTGGCAGCATCAACTACATGCACTAGCTGTGGAAAAACTAACTGACGGCCTGAAGGGTCAAATACACCAGCGGCCGCAAAAGCTCTCATCCAACATTTGTGCTAGAAGCAGTCGCCGATCACCGGCTTTGGATTTGGCATTCACTTTTTGTGTCTACGGATCCAACAATGACATTTACATGCTCAGCCACTCGGACGTCTTCAACGACTCTTGCACGATAGGCCACATGCGATATAATTTGGCCAATGGATGTCGGTACAATATGGGCAACTATCTCGCGGATGATATCTATCCAAAGTGGATGACGTTTGTGAAGTATTTCTCGTGTCCAACCGAGCCTAAGAAAGCTCATTTCGCACAGAAACAAAAGTCGTAACGAGCATTCGGCATTTTAGAAGCACGGTTCGCGATTATCAAAGTTCTAAGTAGTTCGTGGTTCAGGAAAATTCTTGCCGATGTCATGTATGCGTGCATTATATTGCACAACATCATTATCGAGGATGAGGCCCCTAAATGGGCAGACGACGACATGGGCAGCTTCTCGAGCTCCCCGACCGCAACCGACGCCACAAATCAAGGTGCACCACAATTATTCCAACAACACCAAAGGCGTCGTGAGTCGTTGCGTGATATCGTTAACCACGATATGCTCCAACACGATTTAATTGAAGAAATTTGGGTGCGCTGTGGTCCCCTTGATGATTGATTGGTATTTCAATTATATAATTTTACCCTTTCAATAATGTGTTTGTAGGATTTTCTATTATGTAATTTTTGTTTTTTAATTATGTAATTTTCGGATTTTTACTTGTGTAATTTTTATTATTTTAATAAAATTCACATTTTTTATTAAATTAAGAATTCAATTTAATTAGAATATGTAATGAATATAAGAAATAAGAAATGAATAAAAAATTAAAAGACAAGACTCATGAATAGTAAAAGAGAAAGGATGGTAAAGGGATATGAATGTAAATTTTGTTTCTTGATAAAAGAATGAAGTAAAAAATATCGTGGGGCTCGTAAGAGTAATTAATGAATTATCCAATTGAATGGAAGCCAAAAGAAAACGCTATGGATCAACTTATTAGAAGACCAAATATCTTAGATAAACAAACGATTTCCATGAAGACAAATTAGTTTTGAGCTATTTCTAAAGCCAGCAAGTTATGCTATATATGACTCCACTTGCCACTATGTGGTGGCATCAAACTGCACAAACGGCTTGCTCAATTAAATGACTCACATTTTTTTTCTTATAATGCCACATTATATTTAAAGATTACATAACTGTAGTATCGAACTTCTCACATTTCACCAGATTAACCACTTTAATTTTCTGTTACGCCAAAACACGCTCACTTTAGAGTTAGACTAAAACACTTCCTCCAGTAAATACAGAACCTCTTTTTTTGTCGGAAACATGCACATGCAGGCATTCATTTGTTATATGCAACACAAGTCAGATCTGTGGCACATATATATGGAAGCATAAAACAGGAGAGAGAGAGAGAGAGAGAGAGAGAGAGCGAGAGAGAGAGAGAAGTGGAATGTATATCACCAGAATCAGAGAGGCAGATAGTGAGAGCTTGCAACTGGCGCTGAATTGTTGCAAGGAAAAGCGTGGCTTCTGTCAAGGGTTTAGAGAGTTCTCGCTCGTACTTGATCAGCATTTCACAGTAAGCCTCCATGAATTGCTCAAGCGCCGGATCTTCACTCTCCACGCACGGAGGCCTCCTCGCCACCGCAGACGCGCAGGCTTCGTCCAGTCTCGCCGCCATTTCTGGCGGAGCTCCTATCTGAATCAATCATTAATTTATATCACTCAACTGACTCCATTTTCATCAACACTAGCTTTACCATCAACTCCAAATAACAAAGCTGTTCCCATTAAATATCTTATGCAATAATTCATCTCTCTCTCTCTCTCTCTCACACACACACACACAAAGCGCACAAACAAAGAAAAGTCATTGACACCTTGAGTTGCTCTTTTTTGGTCATGAATAAAGTAAATTTAATATAGGGTTTCAAAGTTTTTTTTTTTTTTTGGAAAATAATGACCATTGAAGTAAAAAAAACATATGGTTTAGGTACTAGGTAGGGTATTTAAAATGATGATGATTGAGCATGAATTTGACCTTTTGACAGTTAACATAAGCAGCCAAGAGGCGGTGATAGTAAGGGTGAGACATGATCTTCTTTCTTTCCTCCGCCGACATAGAAGAATCGCTTCCGCCGCCTGCGACAGATTGAAGATTGGAGGAAGGAAGGATATTGGAAACCATGTGAGGCATCATTAGGGGCAGAATAAGACAAATTATTGTAGTGTTCTCCAACACCCTTAAAAAGTGAAGACCCGCCACCCTCTCTCTCTCTCTCTCTCTCTCGTAAACTCACTTTCTGTACACACGTATAGGCTTGACCTATTGTAGTTATGAATGCAGGGGCCTCCCGACTTTTATGCTACTGCTTTCAGTCTTTTTACAGAAAATCCTAAACAATCTCGTACGGAATTATTACAAGTCTGTAGCTTCATTTTCTTCTTTATTGTTTCTACTAAGACAATTGCTAATATATGTTCTGATGGATTCAAATTTTCAATTTACTACAATTTGAAGAATTTCATATATATATATTAAAGAATTCTAAAGATTAAACTTAGGTAAGGATATATATCAAAATTTATAGTAATGATAGATACTTTTATGACCAGGGTCATTGATATTTGAAAATTAGATAAAACTAAAGCTTTATTTATTAATTTTGTTCTTCGTGAAATTAAAGGGAAAAAACTACATTAGACTTCGATCGTTATGTAATCTGATTGATAATTTAGTTATTATTTTTAAATTTTAAGGGTATAAGAGGGGAAAAAACATATTTATATAGACTACACGCATATGCACGAGCTCACAAATGATGCGTGTCATTTCAGAAGGAGTTAATTATTCGTGAAGGAGTTAATAAGTAGGATTTGATGAGTATAATGATATTTATAATAATATCATTTTATCATCCTTTTCCTTCAATTATTGATGACCCCACACCACTATTCACTCTTTTTCTTCCTTAACAAATATCATTCTTAACTCTATCATATCATCGTTCATTCTCTTCTACTATTTATAGATTCAATTATTAATGATCCCGCACCACTTTTAACTCTATATCTTACTTAAGAAATATCATTCTTAACTCTAAATATCATAATTTATTCTCTTCTACTATTCATAGATCTTATCTTTTATTTTTTTATACATTCATTATTTTTTATATTTATTATATATTATAGATAAATTGAATTTTGATTTAATTAAAAATATGGTTTTTATTAAAATAAATAAATTACATAATTAAAAATCCTAGAATTACATAACTAAAACTGCTAAAATCCTATGATAATATATCCAAATCGTTTTGGAGATTCTGGATCATTCTCCAATGCACTTTCAATTGTTGCGGTGTCACAATATATGTGTCTTTGCTATAGGCTTTCAACAACGCATTGTATATGACACATTTGTTCTCCGCCTTAAGGGCCTTTGGGTCCGTTGGTGGAGCTGCAATACTGCTCGAGGCCGGCATTTTCCTCGTGCTCTTCACCGTCTTCGTTCCCATTGGACGATGCCTACTTGGCTGGAAGTTCACCCCTCGCTCCCATCCACAGATCTGGAGTCATCACTTGTTGAGTATTGGTCGTTTAGCGTGTGTTTTGTGCGCTTAGACCCTGATTCAAGGCCACATCTCCACTTGTTGACGTTTTGAGCCATCTCCCAAGTGGCAACGTACTTGAACGACTTTTTGTTGTCGTCTTAGTAGATTTTCAAGAAGGATTTCAGAATATCCACTGCGCTTAGGCCGCTTAGCCATTTTTACTCCAAGTTTTTGTAGATGACGCATAACTAGGAGATTTTTCCAAGCTAACTCGGTCGAAATGAGACCAAATATTCTTGAACGTGCGCTGCGGAGCACCTTCCAGGCGTCCTGCGTACGCATCAACAACTCTCTCCCCAAAAGCCTTGGCTTTTTGGATGTTTCCACGATCGAATCTTCGCTTGTATCGACATACACCTCGAAGATCTGCTTCATTTTCTCTGGGGTGTATATTGCTCGAACATCACTTGAGAACAACTCAGTGAAAATTCGAATGTCGTCCAACGCTTGGGTGGGGATGTCGGGGACGTATGCACCTTGGGGCGTTGACTACTGGAAATAACTTGGAGTGCCGCCTCCAAAAGATATATTGTTTATATCGAGTGGTACAGTGGTTGGATCGTAGACTTCATAGAGGAACCAATTACGTCATTGGTTTTTGTTGTCGTCGTCGAACATAGTGGAATTTTTAAAATTAGTGCGTGAGTGAAGAAGAATAAGAAGAAATTGAGAGATCGAGAGAGAAAATATGACAAAAATGAAGATGAATGTTGTGAAAATGAATTGGGGAATGAGGTATTTATAGGAGGGGATAAAAATGGTAAGGGTTATTATTTTAAAAAAAGTATAAGTTCGTTGGGTAATGGATAGTGTAGCATTTTTTAATGATTTTTTTTTAAATTAAAAAATAAAATAAAAAGTTGATGCGCCGAAGCCCAACCGCGCGCCCAGCGCGTGAGCTCAACGGACGAAGGTGATTGGCCGCGGAGGAGAGGATCGCGTGGCGGACTGTCTTGCACACTTTCCAGTTAGGGTTTGTATACTGAAAAACATATTTGGGCAGCTTTGTATCGAAAAACCTTATTTTCCACATATTGAGGAGAATTTAATATTGTCACATGGTTTACCTTTTGTGGTTATAGATGCTTACTCTTAAGCATATAATTATAGGGGAATTTGTCTCTAATATCACGAACTTTGGCTGAATTCCGGATCTCCCACGAACTTAAAACTTGGTCGCAAAAATCACGAACTGTGTCGTTGTTTGAGATTTCCCACAATCCTCTAAATTGTAACTGAAGTGGAAAAATTAAAGTTTAAGTGACATTTAAATGTAACAAAACGATATTTTTTTGGTACTAGACAAAATTATGTGGCGTGACATGGATAAAAACAAAATTAATAGAAAATAAAATAAAATTAAAAAGCAAAAATAAAAAATAAAAAGGAAAAGGAAAAGGAAAAGGAAAAGGAAAAGGAAAAGGAAAAGGTATATATATATATATATCCACTACATCGAATGTTGACCGCCATGTCGGCGTATCTCCTAGTGGCTGCAGGCAAAAGCCTGCTTGCAACATCGGTTGTGACGTTGTCGCACTCGAGGTAGATGCGGCGGCGGATGGTCGGATTTGAGGCGGATTCAAACACATGGGATGGTGGTTTCTGCTGGGTTTGTCGTTGGATCTTGCGGCTGACGATAGCTAGCGGCCAGATAGAGATGGAGTTGGTGAGATGAGAGAATGAGGATGTAAAAATTAAAAATATCAAAATAAACTATGAATTTTATTTTTTTTAATATTGAATTGATGAGGTAAACCACAATGACGTCGGTTTGGTCCAGTAGGTATTCCGACTTGCCAAAACAACGTTGTTTTGATTCAGTAGATATTCTGACAAGTAACAGAAAATCGATTTCACCGGAATCGCCAATTGTGGGAAATCTCAAACACGACCAAAGTTCGTGATTTTTACGACAAAGTTTTAAGTTCATGGGAAAATCTGGAATTTGGTCATAGTTCGTGATATTAACGACTAATAGCTCGTAATTAAAAATTGAGCAAACAAGTCATTCTTCTATAATATAAACCGAATGGTGGATCCATAATCACATAATATCTTTTGGTTGGTTTATAATAGAATAAAATTATGTTCTCAACCTAGATAGACATGGACAATCTACAATGAATGGTTCCAGCGTCAATCCGAGGTTCGCACCTATCTTGACCAGCTAATGGCACTAGTGTGGTATAGCATCGACATCGTGTAAATAAAGTATTAGGTCTCGGTGATTGATTATTTCTAAATCTATATAATTAACATTGAGCATACGATACTGATCATTCATAATCCTCATTGGATCCCTGACCTATCCCAACACCCCTATATAATAAGGGGTGGGGGACGAGAATCATAAGCATTATAGCTTAGAAGTAGAGTGTGCTTGTGTGATTTTTGTTCTCCAACTTGGTTATTAAAACTTGAAGGATTATTAACCACACAATATTCAAGCTATAGGGGGGAATAGGCTAGAAGATTCGAATGTCGAAATGTTGTGGTGGAATGACGGGGTTGCAAACAATCTACTATACTAATCAACAAGAAGAATCTACAAAACAATATTCCAACTCTATGAGCATGCCTAGGATCCTTATTTACTGCCTATTGCCTGTATAAATGTGTTATAAGTATATTAGATTAGCTTGTGTAATTCATCATCCTATGATATCCTTGGTAGTAAGGAGATTCTTCATTAACCCCCAGCAATTGGTATCAAAGTCGGATCATAAGCTTTGGTGTTTAGAATTAATTTTTCTATTAATCTTCTTGTTGCCTGTTTTAGAGCTGATATAGAATTGTAGTTAACTTTCATCAATTATTTGGTTTATTTGGCATTAATGCATTTAAATTTCGTTATGTTGGTTTTTTGTCTGGTTTAGGGCACAATTCATAAATCCACGAAGAATGACTATGGTAGACTAGGATTTTTATTTTGTTTTCTTTTAATTCTTGTAATTGAATGAGAAATCAAATGAAGAACATGAAGAACAGAGGTCGAATCCAGGTCGTGTCAGGGAGCCCCACCCGACATTGCCCACGTTGTGTCCCGTTAGGGCCTCGGTAGCAGTCGCTGTAATCGTGCAGAGTGTGCATGGGGCATCGTGCATGGCAGTAAGGGATTGGCCGGGGGCCTCGACAACGGGGAGCGCGCATGGGCGAGAGCAGCGAACACCAAGCATTAAGGTGAGACACGAGAAAGCGGCACGCAATGCCGAGCAGTCCTCAGCAGCCTCAGCCTGCAGCGTGCATGGTGCACAACGGGAAAAAGACGGCAAAGGGCACCGGGTGACAGGGAGTGTGAGAGAGTGGAATAGAACCAGGCGCTTGCGCCCAGTATCCTCGGCCAGCACTCGACCGAGGCACTCGACATGCAGATGGGTCTCCGTACGGGACAGTAGGGGGAGCAGGGGCATCGGCGAGGTAGGGGGCGAAGTCCTCAGTGGCACTTAGCCAAGGTGCATCGGCGTCCCTTGGTAGGAAGCGAGCATTGGCCGCGTCGGAGGTTGGGCATAAGGCGCCCAACAACCCTCGGCAGTGTCCCTCTGCAGGCACAAGGCGAGCCTCGACGGGGGTGTGTCCCACGGCAGTAGACGAGCGACGGAAGTGACACGGCGTGCGCGGGGCTCCGATTGCTGGGCGTGCAATGCCAGCAGCCATCGGCAGCGACCTCGGTCAACGGAGAGTCGAGCGAGGTACGCGGACAATGGGCGAGCGAGGGCGGGGTGCTTGCTCAAGGCGACCCTCAGCACCTGACTACCCGGTGTTGTATGCGCGGGCCTCGTGCAGGCGACGAGTAACAGTGCGAAGGGGTAGCGTGACGGGGCCGAGTGCTCTGGGCACGTCCCTCGGCAATGACGGACAAAGACAACGTGGCACCGGGTGACTGGGCCTGGTGCTTACGCCAACGGCCTTCGGCGCCTGATACCCGATGTATGCACGCAATAGCCACGGGACCGAGGCCCAACACCCGACGGATGGGGGTGGGGGCTCTTTGCAGCAGCGAAATCGATAGGTTGTGCACTCGACGCCCAGCAGCACCTGGCTTGGTGGCAAGCGCACAACGACAATGGCGACAGCGACGGCGAGAGGGAGTAGTAGTGGCGACATCGTATTCCAGCGAGAACGGCGGCGGTCCGACAGTGGCCGTTGGTGTTAGATTATGCATAAAATTATTTAGCATATCCCAAATTTAATAAAATCCTATCAAATTCGATTTATTTAGATTTGGATAAATTTAGTCTGATTTATCTAATCAAATCTAATCTATTTATATTTGTTTAGATATAATTAGTTTTTCATAATTATCCGATTTGTGTAATGTTTTGCCGTGTAGTGATTTGTAATCATCTTGTTTATTTGGTGATTTATCATGTTTAAGTGAATTATCTATGTATTTGCTTATGTTATAATTATGTATGAAAATCATTTTCTCAAAAATGACTAAGCGATAATTATAATTATATTTGTTTCTTTTGAATTAAAAATGGAATTATATATGATGTCCATAAATTGGTTTATTTTTGAATTAATTTTCTTAGGATCCCGACCACGCTAGTGGCAGCTTGATCTTTGAGAAATTACAAGCTCTCATGGATTAAACTTCATATGATAGCTATATAATTTATTTATGGCGGTGCGACCTTGCCTACATGGAATACTAAAATGGAAATAAATTCATGGTACTAAATTTATGTTATGAGCTTAGTCATAATTTCGCAGTCATGTTACCTTAATAGTCTCTTATCTATATGTCAAAGTGTCTGACCTATAAAATTTGTTTGTATTATGGCAGTCATGCTATTTTAGTAGTCTCTGAACTATCTGCCGATATGAACTGGTGTGAGATGCATTTAATTATTTTTGTGGTTTTTTGCAACTAATATGTATCCAGCTTGTTTATGTGACAACATGTTTAAGGAATGTGTGGTTTTATTTTTCTTCTCAGCATATTTAATATGTCGTTTCATCCTCTTTCATCTATTCTCAAAGCCAACAAACTCGAAGGGAAAAGTTTATTGATTGAAAAAAGAATCTAGACATAGTCCTAATCGCAAGAGACATAAATTTGTTCTTAATCAACCTTGTTCACCTGTTCGCGCGAACAATATGCCAAACGTATTAAAGAGGCATACACGAACCGGTGCAAAACTGATGAGATGACGCAGTGTTACATTTTAGTTTTTTATGTCAAATGTATTGTAACATCAACATCAAGCTATGCAGACAATCGCTAAAATGATGCAAAATTACATTTTCATTCAATATTCGAAAGATATATTTATCATTTCACTTTTTTATATTTACTATAAAAATGTATAGATTCAAAATTTAAAAAATGATAATCATTTATGAAAATGTATGTATTTACTTTTGTAAGAGTTACATATTAGTTTTGAGTTAAAGCGATATTCATTTGTGAATGTATTTATTTTTTAGAGATATAAAATTATAAAGATTAATATATTAATTTAAAATATTATAAAAAAATGAGACCGATTAACCTGATGGGTAAGATCGAAATTCGATAATTCAGGGTTAGGATTAAGAATTTATAGTTCGAAAAAATCACAACCAAATTACCCGTAACCGAATAGCCCGACAACATGATAGGGTTGGCATGAATCGAGAGGATTGGCCTGATTGACATCCATATCCATAACTACCAAATGACTATATAAGAAATTTGATATCCCAGTTAAGTTACATGAGTAATGCGGAGCAAAAGCATAGTCATCTAATTAAGACTAATTGATGAAGAATTGGGATGCTAGAAACATTCTTGGGATCAAGTTTACACAAGATCACCGAAAAATAATATTGTGCTCGTCTCAAGAAATTCTACATCAAATAAGTGTTTTATCTCTTAGGCAAAGAAAAATCCAAGTAAATGGGTTTTCACTTCGTCTCAGGATAAGTATCTAGTAGATACTTAGTGAAGTGGAGGACATAGGACAAGTTCCATATCCTTCAAAGGATTGGAAGACTTATGTATGCTAAAGCCTGTTAATAAGTCGATGTGTGCTTTGCCATAGGCATAGAAGCACTGATATCAGTTTTACCCTGATCAAGATCACTAGACTGTAGTAAATGGACATACTCAAGTACCGTAAAAGGACTAAGGAGTATATCCTAGTTACAAGACAATCAAGTTGTGCTCTATAGGTAACTGATTTAGTTTTCAACTAATCGAGCTTCAAAGTGGTCAAACTCTGATTTTGTGTTCACCTAAGGAAAAAGAGCTATATTTGGCAACGTATGAAGCAAGAAGACATCACAAGTTTTACCATGAAAATTGGATATGTCACAAGCTCCCTAAATGTGGTAAACATGGTTTAGAAATACGTTTTTCAAGTAGAGTATTGCAGTGGTAATAACTCGACATGGATAATTCTAAGGAACCATGGGTCGATAGGCTAGTAAACACATAAAGTGGTAGATCATAAAAATGAGAAATAGTGAGAAAGATATGGAACGAGAAAAACATTAAAATGCATTAGTGCATTACCGGGCATATCTTTCCACTAGTAGCTTGCAAAGGCAAGACGTTGACTCGTCAAGTGAAAAATGATGGTAGTCAAAGTTGTATCAAATTCCTACTTTGAGTATGAGTGGGAGAATATGACAGTTTTCAATTTATTGATGTATATTGGAAATCATGTTTTAAGTATAAGTGAGAGATTGTAAGAGTTTGTATACCAAGTAACATGTTTGAGCTACTTTGTATTGATAAACGTTATTTCTCACATATTTAGGAGGATTTAATATTGTCACATGGTTTGCATTTTGTGGTTATGGATGCTTACTCTCAAACATATAATCATAAATTGAGCAAACAAGTCATCCTTCTATCTTGTAGACTAAATGGTAGATCCATAATTACAGAAGATTTTTCAGTTGGTTCCTTATAGAAGAAAATTATGTTTCCAAGCTACATAGACATGGACAATCTTTCGTGAAAAGTTACAATGTCGATCCGAGGGTCGTGCCTATCTTGGGCAACTGATGGCACTGGTATGGTATAGCAGTGAAATGGATTACAGTGAGATACGTAATTAGATGCTATGTAAATAAAGTACAAGGTCCCAGAGATTGATTATTTATAAATCTATATAACTAACATTGAGCATACGATATTAATTATGCACTGCTTTGATTTATCAATATATGTGGGTTTTTCGCAACCCTAAGTAATTCATAATATCTTTGGGAATAATATTTAATGTCTAGTGGTGTTAGTATTGTTATTATATAAAACCATATCTCGGGAAGACCCGAGTAGATAATATCCCCAATTGGTGTTCGAAAAATGAATTTATTATGCAAATGTGCGTAGTTGAAATTTATTACAATACAATAAATAAAGTTTTGAACTAGACCATTTTTAAAAAATAAATTGGTAATTAAAGTTAACAGCAAGCTTGAATTAATTAATGGATATTAAAAATCTTAAACACGAGAAATAAATAAATTAAAAAGGAACCACATTCATAATTGGATCATGATGGGTTGTGCAATATTAAATTATATAGTGATTAATATTAATGGACTTAATTTAAGTTGGACTCAACTTATAGAATTTAGTCCATTAGGAGGCTCATTCTTAATCTCTATTTGAATCTCTGATCTAGCCAACTACCCCTATATAATAAGGCCATGTTTGCTATCAATGTATAGATGAAATAAAATAAGATAAAAATTAAGATAGCATATCTAGTCTTGTAAGATAAGGCAATCTTAACATATTGTTTGGTACATGAGATAAAAAGGTTAGATATGTTAGTTATCTGTTTGGTATGTTTGTTTGAATTTATGATTAAAAATTATTTGGACATTTTTATCCATAATAACACTTCAAATTTACAAAATTGTTCTATGTGATATGCTTAGTTTCAATTTCTTCTTTTTTTCCACTAATTCTAAAAACAAAAAATATTTTTCCAATTATTCCAAAAAAAATCACTCATTTAAAAAAATATATAATATTCCAATTATTCTATTTTTTCCACTCATTTTTTTAACAAAGCTTATCATTCCAATTATTCCAATTTTGTTCCACTCAATTTTGTATTTCGACAAAATTATGATCTATTTATATACACTCATTTCATGATAGTATTATATTCTTCAAAAAGAAACTTTATAATAACCAAGAATAAGTATAAAAAAACAAATAAAACTTTATAATAACGAAAACCCTTTTATTGATCATAGAATTAATTCATGTACAACAATATGTTTGGCCACCAAATTTGTTTTGCAATAACTGAGGCTGCATGAGACCTTTTTGTGATAACAAACAAAGTTTGTAAAACAAACTCTGCAAATTGCTGGATGATCGATGATTGTTCATCTTTATCAAAAGGGCTAGAGCAAAAAACGTGAAAGAATACATAAATTAATTAGTTATATAAACTGATGCTAAACTACTAGAGAATTGGCACATTCAAATTTGCCAAAAACATGTTAGAAAACTTGTCTCAATAAATCAATAACAAGACAAAAGATTAGAAGATTTGGCTCAGAGGATCAAGTAACAAAACAAAACCAGTTATGCAGAAGTCAACATTTTACCTTTTCTAGTAATAGGGCTTATGTATTGAAATAACTTTTTTACCAAGGCAATATGCCTTCCTCTTAGGGATGAACCTACTGTATGACTTTGTATATTGAAGCCTCTGTAAAAGCATTTTCAAATTAAGCAATACAGAAAAATTAAACTCCATGACTCTTCTTACGTTCTTCGAATTCTTGATCCATGTTTGACATGGTGTCAGAGCAGGAATTCTGCTCAAAGTGAAAGGAAAAACAAGAAGGCTCAGAAAATCTTCATCATAGCCTGAATACCCTTCTCGGCCCTACAAGGCCAACATCAAACACAACCTCTGAAAGAACATAGCTTAGAAAAAAAAATTCATCATAGCCTGAATACCCTTCGCGGCCTTACAATGCCAACATCAAACACAACCTTTGAAAAACACCAAAGCCATATAAATGTCAGAAATATCATCATCTTCAAACCCAAATCAAAAACCAAGTCAAATTCAAGATCAAACCCTAACAGAAATCCAACACCAAATCTGAAACCTGATGTACAACACATGAAATATTGTGTTGGGCTTTAAACTGGACGGAAACAATTATCCCCTCTGATCCCGGCTAATGAGAGTAGCCATGGGCGGCCGAGGAAAATCCAGCCACGTGACGGGGTTCCTCCTCCACCGTCAACCGACGACCCTGCCTTCTTCCAGTGGGAGTAGAATGATCTCATGGTGTTTTCGTGGGTATTGCAAAACATGGACACAAAATTGGTAAGCAATTTCGCTCAACACCAAACAACTAAGGCACTATGGAAAAGTTCAGAAATTACCTAGGGCAGTGGCGTCGACCCACTGCAAATCTATGATTTAGAGGTAAGGGCAAACAAAGTGACACAGAGCAAGAACACACTTGAAGAATTTTGGAATGAACTCCAAAACATCTGGATGAACATCGGCAGGCGGCAACCTAATCCCCTTGGATGTTGCGAGGAAGAGATCAATAGGTACCAAAAACTCATCGAAACTCGACGCCTGTATCAATTTCTAGCCGGCCTCAGCGATCAATTCGACCAAGCTCGACAGGAAATTCTCAAGGAAGCTCCAAGTCCGACAGCAGAGATGGCATTTGCCAAGGTCAAAAGATGAGCCATGCGACAACAAATCCTGAGACCTTCCAGCGGCAGTGAACCACCTTCATCAGGAATCGGAGTTGGGCTGGTGGCCAAGCATAAACCAGTGTACTCGAAACCGCCACCACCTCTTCCTCCACGTTTCCGGCGGATCCCAGTCCTGAGAGAGATATGAGGAGTCTCGTCTGGTATGTACTCATTGCGGGAAGAATCGACACACCAAAGATCAATGTTTCGAGATTATTGGGTACAGAATGGTGGGGCGAAGGAAACAAGAAGCCGAAAGGAACGAAAGGTAAATCCACCGCAGCCGTGGGAGACGGAATCAAAGCTGAGGCGGTTTTGGTGGTGGGTGGCCGTGAGACTGCCTACACCACACACAACCCCGGGAACAATGGTGGACCGGAAGCAGTGGAGGCAGGCGGCAGCTACATAATAGAAAGGGAGGCGGTGAACCCTAAAAATGAGAGCAGCGTGCAAATGCCAGGTAAAGGGTTTGGCTCCGAGCCAAACCCTTCCATTTCCCACTTTAAATTGCAATCTGCCCCTACAAGTTTTCAAAAATTATACAGTTCACCCCACATACAGCATGATTCACCATCTCTCCCCCCAGCATATTTAGGCAAATTTCAGTTTGCACCTCAAAAATTGAAGGAACTTCAGAATCCCCTCTTAGCATGTAAAAATCAGTTTCGAGTGCTTTGAAAATTATCTACAGCCTGCAATGCACGGACTTTATCTAATAGCAAGGATAACATGTGGATTTTTAATTGTGGTGCTACTGATACTATGACTTATGATGCTTCCGATCTGTTGTCCACATCTGAACCTCAAAAATCTCATGTACAAACTGCTTGTGGGAAGTTAAACCCGGTTTTAGGGGCGGGAACTGTTGAAATTACCCCATCCTTGAAAGTATCAAATTGTCTATATGTCCCGTCCTTATCTCACAAACTATTATCAATCAGTCATGTCACAAAAGAACTGAATTGCACAGTACTAATGCATCCCCACTTCTGTCTCCTTCAGGATATCTGGACGGGGGAGATTATTGGGCGTGGCACTGAGAAGCAGGGCCTTTACTATGTGGATGAGATCGCGACAAAATGAACTGTGATTCTAACTCAAGGGTCCACAGATCAGATAGCTTGGTTATGGCATAGACGTCTAGGACATCCATCCATGGGGTATCTCAAACTCATATTTCCCCACTTAGTACCTTCTAAACTGATGCACTGTGAAACATGTATTCTGGCCAATAGTCATCGCCACACTTTCAAACCAACTAGTACTAGGGCTACTTCTATTTTTTCTCTAGTTCATTCTGATGTTTGGGGATTTGCTTCTGTTTTTGGCGGCCAAAACTTTAAGTATTTTGTACTCTTTGTTGATGATTGTACCCGCATGACTTGGCTGTATTTTCTAAAACAAAAATATGATGTTTTCCACCAATTTGTCCAATTTTATCATATGATCCAAACACAATTTCAAACATCCATTCGAGTTTTAAGATCTAATAATGGGGGCAAGTTCATTAATTCTTCCATGACCCAATTCTTCCATGAAAATGGCCTTATCCATCAGACCACCTGCCCTCACACACCCGAACAGAATTGGGTAGCCGATCGAAAAAATCGTATCCTCCTCGAAATGACTCGAGCCTTACTCATTGAGCCCCACGTCCCCAACCACTTCTAGCCCGAAGCCTTAGCCATCTCTGTCTACCTCCTCAATCGACTTCCCACCAAAATGCTTAAACTCAAAACTCCCCTTGACATCTTGTCTCTTCATGCCAAAATTCTCTCACCTCTCACTCTTCAGCCTCGTGTCTTTGGTTGCTCTTTATTCGTACATATTCCCAAACACGAACGGACCAAACTCTCTCCATGTGCCGTTAAGTGTGTGTTTGTTGGATAGCGTGTCAACCAGAAAGGCTATCGATGCTATGACCCTACATCTCGTCACACTTTCACTACAATGAATTGTGACTTCCTTGAAATCGAATACTTCTACCATTCCTACCTTGGTCGTCAGGGGGAGAGTGTGAATGATCCCGACTCTGCAAGGTGGTTACCTATGCCTATACCTAACCCAAGCTATCTGGAAGAGGACCAACATGAGTTAGTTAACTATTCCGATGCGCAATCTGATGAAATGGAAATACAACTCCCAGAACCTCGTGCCTCTGTCCCAGAGTCTCCACTTTCTCCAATATCTTAGATGAGAATTATTGAATCACTCCAACTGATGATACCGCGCTTGAAGAGGAGGACTCCACATTCTTTGAGACTACCACTACAAAAAAAGCGGAGTTTACCGACGGATTTTACCAACGGAATTTGCCTGTCAGTCTTTGCCGACGGATTTCCGACGGCCTATCCGTTGGTAAATTTACCGTCGACTTTACCGACGGATTGTCCGTTGGTAAATTTACCAACGGATACGGTCCGTTGGTAAATTTATTTTAAATTTAATTTAAATAAATAATTTGAATTTACCAACGGATTGTCCGTTGGTAAATTTACCAACGGATACGGCCCGTTGGTAAATTTAATTTAAATAAATAATTTGGTTTTACCGACGGATTATTGTCCGTTGGTAATACCAACGGAATATTTCTGTTGTTAATTATATTATAAATTTAATAAATAATTAATTTAAATAAAAAATGATTTTACCAACGGATTTTTGTCCGTTGGTAATGTTATAATACAAAGCCCAATTTAATAGCCCATATTACAACCCTAACCTTTCCTCTCTAATAGCCCATATACAACCCTAACCCTCCCTCTCACATCCCCATCAGATCTCTCTCTCTCTCAAACAATCGATGATGGCGGCTTATCAATCGACACCTTCGGCGACTGCTCCCACCCACACACACACAAGGTGTTCCTCCTGGGCAACTACCGTGTTGCCAGCCAGTTCAAAAATGAAGACTAAATGTAGAATGGAATTCAATTGGTATTTCTCAGAGCAGCGGCGGCGTTTCTCCACCACCGCGAACATCACAACGCTATTCAACAAATACATTGACAGAAGCAGCGTCCACTCTTGGAACTCAATTATCGCCGAGTTAGCTCGGAGCGGCGACTCAATCGAAGCCCTGAAAACCTTCTCCTCAATGCGCAAATCCGACCTAAAACCTAACCGCTCAACTTTTCCCTGCGCAATTAAATCATGTTCCGCACTCGGCGATCTCAATTCCGGTAAACAAGCTCACCAACAAGCAATAATCTTTGGCTATGCTTCCGATCTATTTGTATCTTCCGCGCTAATTGACTATCTAGCGGCGTGGAGTTTCTCTCTCAACAAACAAAAGCCTCCCTTGCTTTTCTCTCTCTAACTCAAATAAGAATAGAGAAAAGGACTTCAACAGAAATCACTCTCTCTCTCTAGCTTCACTTCCAGTCAGTACTCTTTCTCTCTCTCTCTCTCTCTGCCCTTCTCTCTTGATTTGCATTTTGCATTAAAGGTAAGCTTGCAAATGTGCGCGCTATGCTCTTTGCTTTCGTGAGTAATGTCAGGATTTAAAGCTGGCAGTAGATGATGCTACGTTAGAGCTTTATTTTTATATATTTCTTTATTTCTGGATTTTGTTGATTTCTGGTACTTCTTTCTGCATTCTGCTCTGGTTTTGGAAGCTAGATCCGATCTTAGGTACATAGAATCTTGTGAATTTATAATTTAAGACAATTTTGTGAAAGTGGTGTGGTGCGTAGCACCCATATGCGGTGCTACGGCTTCGTGTTGGGTTCATTTTGGAATCTTATGGAGTTGGTTATTACCATTACTTGGTAGCTGGAATTATCAGTTTGGTGAACAGCCCTGTTAGGACAACACCCTTTGATTTTGTTTAAATCTAGTTTCTTACATGTGGGTTAGATGATTTATAAGAGCGTGACATGGATATGTGAGAAAGAAATAAATGCTCAACACGGTACTGGAGCTGCTACCCAACTAGCACCACTAGGTAAGGAATCATTTCTGAAGAAGATAGTGACCCCAATTTATGAAGTTCTGCTTAAGGTAAATAAGTCTTTAAATTAGTATTGGTTAGGTATTTGATCAGGTACTTGATCACTCTGATTCTGTTTTGCAAGTTAGCAACACAGATTGTGCTATTACCTCCAAGCCTCAAAGATCTGCAGTTGACAAAGTTCCTTAAGAATGGCAAGAACTACTATATATTCTTGTAATTGGTCGATACTCCTCCTTTTTGTAGAAAGAAGCCTTTTGACAGCAGCTTACCCCCTGCAGGTTCCCTCTTACTAACAAGAGTGATAGCTGTGACTATCTGTGTGACTTTGGCTGCTTCGTTGGCTGCAAGGTTCGGCCCCACTCCCATGGCAGCATTCCAGATAAACCTTCAGGTCTGGCTCACTTCTTCACTCCATTTCCCAATAAAAGTCCAAAAATCATCTACTTAATTGTATTCCTTCTTTTGTGATGAGAGCATCATAGTCATGATTAACTTTGATGTGGATTATTATTTCAGTTCATTGAATTTGTTGTGCTATATAATTTGTTACTCTTTGTTCTAATGTACCTTTAATTTCTTCAAGATCACTGATAGACTGAATTATATCATTTGATTTGGTTATGACTCCAAATTTTTAAAACGAAAGCTTATTGATTTGGTTATGACTCCAACCCCAAAAATTTCTTTACGTTATTCAATTTATAAATCTCAATTCTTTGGTATTTTAAAACGAAGCTTATTGATTTGTATTGATTTTATATTTTGTTTGGATTTAGCTATTTTAAATAGGAGCAATTTTTTTTTAAAGAAATTATTAAATTTACCGACGGATTTTATTCGTTGGTAATTTGTAATTACCGACGGAAAAAAATTTAAAATTCGCTCGTTGGTTTTCTGACGACAAAATTTATTGACGGAGGCCACCGTCGGTAATCCGTCGTCAATTTTTCCAACAGATAGTATCCGTCGGTAAATTTTTTACCAACGATGATTTTTGTGACGCTACTTATCCGTCGGTAATCCGTCGCTGATTTCATTTACCGACGGATTTGTCGGGTTTACCAACAGATTTATCCGTCGTTATTTTCCGCTTTTTTTGTAGTGCGTGGAGAGGCTGCTTCACCAGTGGATATAAGGGCACACATCCAACGACAATCCTGAAAGCGGTTGCTGACCAACGCTTATGGATTTGGCATGCATTATTTGGCGTGGCAGGCTCGAACAATGACATCAATGTTCTGAACCAGTCATCCATCTTCAATGACGTATGCACTGGTCAGGCACCAACTGTCGAATTCACAGACAATGGGCGAAGATACAACATGGGATACTACTTGGCCAATGGCATATATCCAAAGTGGCCGGTGTTCGTGAAAACGATCACATGTCCCACAGAGCCGAAGAGATTATTTGCTCAAAGGCAAGAAGCGGCACGAAAGGATGTGGAGTGAGCTTTCGGTGTACTTCAAGCACGTTGGGACATAGTGAAAGGTCCAGTGCATATGTGGCAACAAATCGTGCATCTCCGACATCATTTATGCATGTATTATCATGCATAACATGATAATCGAGGATGAAGGAGAAGACGCGGC
>JAYDZE010013332.1:0-28401 GCA_034509125.1 Monilaria moniliformis
ATATATATATAAAGAAGCATTGTCATGAAAAATGTTATTATATATTCAAATAAGCACGCAAGTTCAGGGTATCCACAACTCAGCCCCAAATTTCAACCACAATTCTATTGTTTCACAAGTCACATCAACATTTCAAATTTCAGCCACAACAACCACAACTCTATTTTTTAATTCATCATTTTTCAACCACAACAACCAAAGTGGTTCAGGACGTTGATTTCATTGTTCGACCCGACGGAGCTAAAGAATGCATATCAGATCCATAAATTGTTGGTCAACAACTGTTTAGAGGATGATAGTTAGATGTGAGCCCTTGTATCTGCTGGTGAATACGTCTCTCCATGCTATTGGACAATTTTTCCATTTCCAGTGCATACAATCGATGCTATGTAACATTCGGGGAAAGTCGTGACACCTCTCGCACATATTCATCAACTGTTTGGTGTCTTACACCGCCAACCATGTCAAATATGTATTGCATAAGGCTTCGATAACTTGCGACAAAATCGTTTGGGACACTCCCACCCCGTTGTGTCGGCGACATGGGGGGTACTCGTCGAATTGATCCGGAATGCCACCATACGCAAGCTGCTGAAATGCTGCCGTGCGCTTCAGCAATATCGGGAGTCCCTCATGTCTAACACTGTTGCTGAAAATACTCATCATGTCTTGCCAATGTGTTAGCTATGCGCATGAATAACGATCTGCCATATGGAACCGGTGTCGAAACACAGTTGGACCCCATCATTGCTCATCGGAGAAATAATCCTCGACGAGGCTTCGAGCAACAGTTTCACACTCTCGGTGCATGTATATCCTCGGTACAGGAGGCCTCAGTGGTGGTGGTGTTGCAGCCGTCCTTTCTAAGTACTATTGCATTGCCTCTGAGACTTCCCCCATCAACTCAAATATGGCTTTCTATTCGTTGGATGAACTAGAACTGGAATTAATTCTGTGGAAATCCATAAATTTTAGAGAGTTATATGTGAAGAAATTAAAAGAAATTAGAAGAGTAACACTAAAAATAGATGAATTGGGATGATGTAAGATATGTGAAAAGTATGTCGTGTTTATAGATAAGGGGAATTAATTAAAAAAATTGCCAAAAGATCTGTTGGCAATGAATTTAAATAAAAATAATTAAATTAAAATCAAAATGGCCAATGGTAAAAAATCATTGCTGTTGCGCCATTCGCCGCACCGAATGCCACCCTTCCGGCTAATGTTGTGGCTACCGCGCCCCAACCCCAGCCCAACTCCGGCACCCCGATGCAGACCGCACTGTGGCTTCATTGGGATGCCGTCATACCTTAAATTAAGGTAAAAGTTTTTAGTGAGGTTTCTCACTCTGTTGTATGTAGTTTTAAGAATAGGTACTTTATAATTAAATTAAAAACAAATTATATATTAAATGGGATTGCTTCAAAATGTAAAAGCGGACCCAGCCAGTTTAAAGTAAGTTCACTTAATTTCTGTTTTATGACTCCGTTCAAAAAAATTCCTGTTATTTGTGAATAAGCAGATATGAACCCTCTAAATATTTAGTATTATATTAACTTACTTTATATGCTAATATATAAATAATACACACGTATAAGTTCCTTGATATGAAACATTATATTGTAATGAAAATAGACCTAACTCCATCAATTTGAGTTGACGTATCTGCAACAAAAAATCAATGAGATCCGTATAAGTTCCTACATATAATATATATGTATGTACACAAAATATTAGGGTGGCCAGCCCTTAAATGGCGTGACAATATGGGGAAGGGAAGTAGGAAAGTGGTAATTGCGAAATGAATAATTGATAAATTACATCAGAAAATATTTAAGAGGGTGGATTGGAGGCTTTAATTGCTATTTATCGATCTATTTAATGCATGTGGCAACACTCAAATCTAAGGACACACCGCAGTAACTGCTTCCCTCATTTATTGTAAACTTTGTTTTTCCTAATGTTTTCTTTCAGTTTTATATAAATGTTATCGTTGAAATTGTCAAGAACTCATTTTTAGAAGGATACAAAGTCATAATTATCTTGAACAAGAGATATAATTTTTAAATAAAACTTGACGATTTGAGAATTTTGAGAATATTACATGAATCAAAATAGTGTTCAAGTTTCATCGAAGAATATTAAAATAAAATGACCATCAGTTTAGCTCATGTTCCGAAAAATTATAAGATACTTTTATCCAAAATAATGTTTGAGTAACGATAATTAACTTAGTAGGAAATTGGCATAATGATATTTCATACTCGATTAGATTTGATTTTTTGTGGACCTTGAAACCGCGTGTACAACAGGACTCTTAGACCCAGTACTGGGGCCGGGGGTCAAAATTAAGCTACATTAGTTACTTGCTAAAATAATTTGCACTCGTTTGATAATAAGATACAAACTCAAGTCTAACAAGTTAAATTCACAAAAATTTCAATAAATACAACTTATTATACTCCGATGTCATTGCTAACTTGGATAATTTTATGCACTCCTTATTACACTCGGCCAATAAAGTCCAATTGCAAAATAAGGCTTAAAAGTTCAAAGGCTTATTGTAACCTGCTTGTGGTCCAAACTATCGCTAAAATACCTATAAAATATATATTTGAAATATGATTGCAGGTCAAACGAGAAGCACAAATTCAAACTCTCAAACTTGAATCAACACCGAATCGAAAGCGCGTCAGAATCGAGCTAATCTATCATACTTGAATAAGACAGAAGTTGGATTATTCGGAATCATTGAGATATTCAGCATACTTGGAAGAGCCGATGGCCAAACTTGACGATAAATGACAGACTTGATGGCCAAAAAATATTAGATCTGAATAACATATATTTATTGTTTTATCTTTTAGACCATTTTTTTTTCTAATGAGGTTTCTCGTGTTAAGGAGGCTTGAGGCACATTGTCTTGATAATGGGCTTATTGAAATTAGGTCTAACTTATTCTTTATAAATAAGTGATCTCTTGTGTAAATCAATGACATTATTATTATTATTATTATTATTATTATTATTATTATTATTATTATTATTATTATTATTATTATTATTATTATTATATAGTCTAAATCCTAATGTATAGACCAACAATAGAATTTCTAAGTTGAGTTTATAATTGTCGATACTACTTATGAAAATGATGATAGCTAATTCATTAGCTTATATCTAAAATGAAATTCTCATTTCTTATAATGAATGTATAAAAACATGAAGAATGTGTTAGGTCAAAATTAATAGAAAAATAAATTGATGTATCTAACTTTGGTCGGATTGACATGTAATAGTAGATATGGATGACGTATGTTAATTTATTGAAACTTGGTGCGTATATCAAATATGGGTAGATATGACGATTCTTGAAACGGACGGAAAAACAAATAGAGTAACCGTAATTTGGTGAATGCATTAGTCGTCATAAGTAACAAATATCTACCAGTATGGAGTTTGGCCAACCAACTCTCAATATCATGATGTAGGGTTCCATCATCTTGCATGGTTGGAAATTCGAGGTAGGCCACACAATTTTTACAACATAAATTTTTGGGTGACTATGTGGGGATATACTTTCGGATTGTGCATTTCACTACTCTGGGGCCATAAAAAATTGTTGATGAGGATTGAATTTTCTAAATTTTGAATTTACAATATTTATAAGCCAGCTTTTTTGTGACTCAACTTGTTGATGAATATTTTTGCACAGTGATTCAAAAAAAAAAAAAAAAGGATTTTATGAGAATTAAAAAACAAAAAAATTTGCTTGGTGGGAGACCGTAAATCATAATAAAATACTAGTAACTAAAAATCTTATGGTTCACAACTAGCGTCCTATATGTGTTTCATCATGTATTTGTTTCTTTTTTAATAAAATGGATAGATAATTTCATTTCATAAAGTGTATATCATTAAAAAATCATATCAAACTACCAGTTGCGGACCTAGAAATCTCACCTCGTAAATCGATAGCATAAATGAAGGCATTGCTGTGGAAAAGGTTAATCGGGCCTCCTATCACAGCCAAATCGGGCTTTAGGCTGAACTTGAGTTATATCCGAACAAGCCCAGATTTAATTGTTGGTGGCAATTTCGAAAATAACACCTATAAGCGGGGTTGTGTTTTCTTCAGGTTGAAATTTGACCGTTGCAACTCTACCGCTTTTTATACAATAGAAAGCCCCCAAATCAAAAAGAGCCCTATATTTTCCTAGCCGTTGAGAAATCAAAGAAAGTAAAACGAGCGCAACAGAAATCTATTTCCTAATTCCATCCAACCATAATAAAATCAAGTTGCCGAGCAAGAAACTGTGGAAAAACACCGCGAGTAATCTTTCTTAAAGGGTAAGTTGTCGCTGTGATTTTCATGGAATGTTATGGTGATGTGATCTGACTGTGTGTGCCAAATCTTGTGTAGGCGTGTTTAGTATGTGTTTTTTGTCATATGTATTTTTTTTTTGTTTTAAAGCATTTAGCGAATCGGAATTGATTCTCAGGATATTTGAATGTGTATGACCTTGTTTTGATCGAGTACGCTGAAGGTACCTGAACTCTGCTGTGAATTAAATCTTAGTAACCGTTGGTCTTCTTTTCTCATGTGATCACATTCTGTTTTCCCCCTCTTATCTTTCTTTTAATTCTTAGTGAAGATTACCTTGTCTCTATGTGGTGTTTGATATAACCTGTTATTTAGAGCGCAATCCTATCCATCAGTCGTCTAATATTTAAAATAATGGTAGTTCGACATTTGATTATGTGAAAATAAATTAAATGAAATGATGGTGGATTGAGAAATTGGAATTTAAGATGCGATTGTGGATGGTATAGTCTTTGGGTAATTTTACATAGCGAAGGAGATGAATTACAATGTTTCGAGCCAGATAATGGCAAGAGGAGAAGTTATGTTGTAGTTTTTGTGGTTCACTTCCTTATGTTCTATGTTTCTTTAGAATGTATATTGTGACAGAACTGATTAAGTTCAATTTGTAGAAAGAAGTTTCCATGCCAAGAATGTTCTAGGGATTAATGAAGGTCTTGTAACATAGGCCAACTAAGGATTTATGTAGACAGAAACTGTGTGTGGCTAACAGTTCACATCTTCTGTAGATTATTTGTTTTTTGATCAGCTAAGTATTTCTATGTCGTTACGTGAAGTGTTCATATATAGGTATGCTATCCAACTGCAGAGAGATCGTCCAAAGTCAAATTTCTCTCTTAAATTTATTGAGAATCAAGATAATAGCCATGTTGCTGTTCAATCTTGAGGAAGGATTGTAGTTCTTGATTTTTTGGCTGATTCCTTTTTTATTCTATTGAGCAGTCATAAATGATTCTAGTTCTTTGTTTTTTGTTTCTCAGATTCTGACTTTGATCGCAGCTTGAGATCAGCCCTCTTTACAGAAAACAAGCACTTTTAACTGAAAACAAGCACTCATGGCAACTCCAGCTCATCGCCTGATCCAAGATCAGAACCTAAACTTTCTCTACCATGGTAACTCTTCCATAAACAACACTATTTTGAAGAAGATTTATTTTAATCGATCTATGATAGATGTTTGCTCATGCGCTGAATTCTGCACAGGCACTACTCCGGGGGGAAAGACTGATGTAACCAAAGCAGATAAGAGAGGAGGTGTTGGTGGAAGGAAAGCACTTAACGACATATCAAACTCAAGAAACCCTTCTGCGTTTCACTCCATGAAGAAAGGTAGCTCCATAAATGTCGTCTCTATTGACAAAGATCCTTCAACTGTGAAAGGAAAATCATCCAAGGCAGCTGAGAAAGGAAGAGTTGGTGGTAGGAAGGCACTCAGTGACCTCACAAACTCGGTTAAGCCACGTCCAAAGCAGATCCCAAGTTTGGGTAGGAAATTGAATGCTGTTGCAGAAGCCGCGGAAGAGGGATTTCTACACAATCATAAGGAGTGCATCAAAGCTCAGACGATGACTGTTGACAAGGACTACTTCTTGAAGACTGTAGGACTGGCTAATGGTACTTGCAGAATTTTACTATTAAAGAATGAATGATCAACTTGATCCTATTATTGTTTCTGGTGATTAATAAGTTTCTGTAATTTGGTTGCAGATAATGCTGCACTGCCATCAGCTAGGAAGGCACTTCCATTGTCGACAAAGAAGGTAGCTTTTTTTCTTTGGAACCATCATCAGCAAAACTGATTTGAAACTTAAAAAGCAGATTTTGTGACAAGAAAACTAACCACTAATATTTCAGCTGGAGGATTATGTGAAACATCCTAAAATGGAAGAGATGCTGCTTGAGCTTCCTAGCTGCTGCTCGCCTGCTTGTCGATCTCCTCAGTCACCGAGGGCGCCATATACAATGAACTGGGGGGATGACTATTTTTCTGATCTGATGATGATCGAGACGCCAAAGCTCATGTATAGCCGCTTCTGATAATCTGGTTTATCATGCTGAAGCTTGTTTGATTGAGTACTTGTAGTCAACTGATTGACTGCTCAATGGTTTGCCTTTGTATGCCTTCGTTGTATTACGTGTTGTTGTAGTTAGTACATATGTAGTTGCTTTTGTCAACTAGCTTTTCAGCTATCATTTTGCAAGCAATATGCTTCAATTAATTTATTCGTGTTGAAAGGTTGAATATGAATTTGCAGCAATCCTAACAAATAGGTATATAATTTTATGTGCTTTTTGCTGCACCCCAATAAGTCGGCTTTTATGCTCCCGAAGAAAATAAAAATAAATTTGAAATTATGAAATGAAGAATTTGATAAGAAAATTATGAATTGGTAAATTTTTCAATAAGAACGTCATTATTATTATTATTATTATTAAAAACCAGATTTTATACCTATTTTTGCAAACATATCTGGCCACATCATCCCGAAAGTTCGTTAAGAATGCAGAAAGTTGAACTCTAAATTTTGTGCAAAAACAATCAGAACCAAAATAAGGAACCTCATCTCGACTGCAGCAACCAAATACGAAATATCACTCTTCAGTCTGCAACACCACACCACCACGGAATGGGGGCTCTCAGACTCCCCTCCCTCACTTCTCTCTCCTCCGCCGCGGCGGCGGCGGTTCCACGCTATCACTTCTGCCGCCAGCTGGGTCTCCCCCTCCGTTCCGTCTCCGCCGCAAAATTTTCTATACAAAGTAGCACCGTCGAGAAGGAGATCGCCTCAACTCCTCCTGAACTCGAACCTACCTCGCAGAAGCCCAGACTACAGCCAGAAAAGGATCGAGTTATCACTCCTCGGTCGCAGGATTTCAATGCCTGGTACTTGGACATAATTGCGAACGCGGAGTTAGCTGATTATGGCCCTGTTCGCGGCACCATGGTTATTCGTCCCTACGGCTACGCCATTTGGGAAGCAATTCAGGTTTACTACCGTTGCTTCCGGTCCCTGTTCAGTTGGGTTTTCGAAGTCGTATGCTAATTAGTTTCTTAATTGGTGCAGGACTATTTGAATGTGAAGTTTAAGGAGACTGGTCATAGTAATATGTATTTCCCTCAGGTGAGTTTTATTCATCACTCTGCATCGGAGTATTGAATATTCATATGATTATATCTGTTTCAAATTCTCGGTTATGGCGGCTGCAATGGTGGTTTATTGGAATTAGATCAATTTACTTTCCTGAATTGATGAACTTGTGAGTTGTCCTAATGATTGTAAGTCTTTTAAATTTGTTTGAAAGCATTGAGAAATTGTGGCTAAGAGTTAAGTACGTCATGTCTCAAACCAGTGGGCACACAGTAAATGCTGCCATGTCCAATCAATTATTTGTTTCGGTTTAATCTTGGTATTTTTATATGACAAAAGGGTAAAGTGTTATTTGGGGTTACCATTACATCCCACTGTTGGTTACTCCCCCTAGAAAGGGGGGTCAAATATTGCCAGAGATTGGAGTTGTATCTTTAACTAAGATGTCATCACTTTGGGGGATTACTCATTCCTTTGTAACAATTCATCCCCTTCATAACAAAATTTGTTGTTTCTTTCTTTTAGGAAAAAGAAAATAGTTAGTAGTAGTCTCAAATGTATAGTTGGGGCCTTTATTTATCTCTAAGCTCTTAAATTATGTGTGATAATCATTCTTGAGATTCAATTATGATACTTGTCCCCTTTGTTAGTTGACTAACCCAATTAGGAGTTAGATGCCTGTTTTTTCCTGGAATGGTAATCAGACTAAACTTATGACTTCTAAATTCATCATGATTGCAGTTTATCCCATACTCATTCATTGAGAAAGAAGCTAGCCATGTTGAAGGTTTTAGTCCAGAATTAGCTCTCGTGACAGTTGGAGGAGGAAAAGAGCTTGAAGAAAAGCTTGTGGTAGATATTAGTGGCTATAACATATCAAAGTTCTTATTTCCGTTCTTTTTAAGGACTCATCATTTTCCTTAGCCATTATTTTACTGAAAAGTGATCCATATGCTGATTTAATTTAAGGGTATATCACCTGAGTGTTCGTATTGATGAGGTTTCGATTTCAACAGCCATATTTGCCACATGAAATAATGAGGTTTTGATTTCAACAGAAAATCCAAATCTTGATTTTGAGGAGATTCATGTTCTTTTGTTCTGATTATCTAGTATTTGATGTCTTGTATTTTAAGCCCTTTCTGCAAAATTTTAAATAAACTGAGTTGTTTTGATTTCAACAGCCATATTTGCCACATGAAACACCTGAAGGATTAAAGGCTCTTAGAGAGAAGGAGCTGAGAGAACTGAGAGGTGATGGACAAGGTGAAAGAAAACTGTCTGATAGAGTGTATGACTATGATGTGTACAACGATCTTGGCAATCCAGACAAGGGGATTGATTTCGCTCGACCGGTTCTTGGCGGAGAAAAGATTCCGTATCCTAGGCGTTGTCGAACAGGGCGCGCTCCCACGGATACTGGTCAGTGATCATCTCTCCCTCCTTGATCAGTCTCAGCAATATGTTTTCATTATATGCTCGTTTTCTGATTTGTGTTCGTTAAAAAAACAGATATGAACTCTGAGAGCCGAGTAGAGAAACCGCTGCCTATGTATGTGCCTAGAGACGAGCAATTTGAGGAGTCGAAGATGAATGCCTTTTCAACCGGGAGGCTGAAGGCGGTCCTTCATAACCTCATACCATCATTAATGGCTAGCATCTCCGCGAATAACAAAGATTTTAAGGGATTCTCGGACATCGACAGCCTGTACAGCGAAGGCCTTCTCCTCAAACTCGGCCTCCACGATGAGATCATGAACAAGATCCCAATGCCTAAAGCTGTCAGCAAAATTCAAGAAGGTGGTCTGCTCAAATATGACCTTCCAAAGATTGTATCAAGTGAGTAGCTTTGCTTTCCTTTCTTGATTTGGAGACGTATTTCGTGGTACACGTATGATAGCAATAGTCAATGTTTGGTGGAAAACACGCGGCTAAGAATCCGTATTTCTGGTATAGACATAAAGAAAATTGTGTTGCTTGGCTCATACAAGCAATCACTTTCGACTAGTGGAGGTCCCCTTAGTGGTCCTCTAGGCTATTACCCACAATCGTTTGGATCAATTAGAACCTAATTTTGTAGCTCTTAAGATGTCGAAGTGCTAATGTGAACTGTGCCTTTAACTTGCAGAGGACAAATATGCATGGTTGAGAGATGACGAGTTTGCCCGCCAAGCCATAGCCGGGGTAAACCCTGTCACCATCGAGAGGCTTCAGTCCTTTCCCCCGGTGAGTAAGCTCGATCCCGAAGTCTATGGACCTCAAGAATCAGCTCTCAAAGAAGAACACATTACTGGACAACTCAATGGCATGACCGTACAAGAGGTAATTACTCGGCTCTTTTGTAAAAATACGAAAATCATGTTCATGTACTCGATGTGCCTAGTTGTCCTTTCTTTGTTGATTTGTTGTTTACCTATCATCTAATGAAACGGCTTTGACAGGCTTTGGATGCGAACAAGCTCTTTATCATTGATTACCACGACGTGTACTTGCCATTCATCGATAAAATCAATGCCCTTGATGGCCGGAAATCATATGCAACGCGATCTATTTTTTTCTTGACCGATGCTGGAACCCTCAAGCCCATAGCTATAGAGCTCAGCCTCGCGCCAAGCTCTCTGAGGCCAAAGCGCGTAGTCACACCACCGGTGGATGCCACCACTTATTGGATGTGGCAGCTGGCCAAAGCCCATGTTTGCTCTAATGATGCCGGAGTTCATCAGCTTGTCAACCATTGGTACGTATTCTGCGCATCCTGCGATAAAAATCCTCTATTTCTTGAGCACGACGAAAGTAGCTCGATCTTGGTGTGTTGTTTCTGATGATTTATTGTTTGGTTATAGGCTACGAACGCACGCAGCATTGGAGCCATTCATCTTGGCAGCTCATAGGCAGATGAGCGCGATGCACCCGATTTTCAAGCTCTTGGATCCTCACATGAGGTACACGTTGGAGATCAATGGGTTGGCTCGTCAGAGCTTGCTCAGCGTAGATGGTGTGATCGAGTCTTGCTTCACCCCCGGCCGTTACTGTATGGAGATGAGCGCAGCCGCCTACTCGAGTTTCTGGCGCTTTGATCAAGAAAGCCTCCCTGCCGATCTCATCAGAAGGTATAACTATTGCCAGATATCAATTTGAATTTCTAAACTAAATGTTATATTAAAATCAAATCTTCCTCAAAACATAATCAAATCTTGAATTCTAATGTATTTTGCTTCTTTCAATCAAATTTCAGAGGAATGGCCATACCGGACCCCACACAGCCGCACGGGCTTAAACTGCTCGTCGAAGACTATCCATATGCGTCGGACGGGCTGATGATATGGGCCGCTATCGAGAATTGGGTCCAAAATTACGTGAACCATTATTACCCAGACTCGGCCCAAGTCTGCAACGACAAGGAGTTGCAGGCTTGGTACGCCGAGTCCATCAATGTGGGCCACGCCGATCTGCGTCATGCTGACTGGTGGCCCACATTAGCCACTCCCGAGGACTTAAGTTCAATTCTCACCACCTTAATATGGCTCGCGTCGGCCCAACATGCAGCCCTAAATTTCGGCCAATACCCTTACGGCGGGTACGTCCCGAACCGGCCGCCGCTCATGCGGCGGCTCATCCCTGAGGAGAACGATCCTGAGTACGCGGTTTTCCTCTCGGACCCGCAAAAGTACTTCTTCTGCGCGCTCCCTAGCTTGCTACAAGCTACAAAGTTCATGGCGGTGGTCGACACGTTGTCGACTCACTCGCCAGACGAGGAGTACCTCGGCGAGAGGCAGCACCAGTCCATCTGGTCCTGTGATGCGGAGGTCATCGAGGCGTTCTACGAGTTCTCGGCCGAGATAGGACGGATCGAGAAGGAAATCGAGAAGCGGAATTCGAACCCTAGCCTCCGAAACCGGTGCGGCGCCGGAGTCTTGCCGTATGAGCTTCTTGTGCCAAGTTCGGAACCGGGAGTGACATGTAGAGGTGTACCTAATAGTGTGTCCATATAAGCTGATTAATGCTGTTAATTAACAGCTAATTAAATTAGGTTTGCATGTATGTATGTATGTATGTATATTTGTTCCTAAGATTAATGTTGTAATGGTCATTAGTTCAATGTAATTTATAGGAATGAGCCTTTGTAATTGCTCTAACTACATAGATGATTCAATAATATGTAAGGCTTGGAATCATTTTTAAATTATTGAGCCTCGTTAATTACTTTTCTTTATTTTTTTTGTTGATTTTTGTAGTGATAGGGAAATTCTATAGAAATTTGCAATTTTACTTACTTTAGCTAAATCACTTTTTATAATAATAATTTTTAACATTGTAAGATCCTACTTTTCTTATAATAATAATAATAATAATAATAATAATAATAATAATAATAATAATAATAATATTATTATTATTATTATTATTATTTTTATTTTGAGTCTATCATGCTAGTATATTGAAATAATTAGCTCTGTTTTTTAGTCGATGAATATTTTCAAAACATGATGAGTTTGAAGAAAAATAAATTGTAATGAGTGATGACTAGAAATGGGTCCAAAATGAACTTGGGCATGTAGTACTAGTGGTTGACGAGGCAATTCATACACATACTTTTCACATTAAATTTTGATTATACATAAAGTGGGCTTGTCTTTTTCCATAAAATATCAAGATCCATTATAATTCAATTATTATGAGGAGAACGTGACAAGTGGGGCCCCTCTATTTTATTGAGTTGTCTATTGCTGCCTTTGCTTTTCTATTTATGGATTTTTTTTTATTTATAATGATTTGGATATATGATATTCGTGTCTATCAGATAATTGTCACCATATAAATATGAATCAAATTCATGATTTTTAATTAAAATTTAATGTTATGGACTCGGACGACAAGTAATATTGTACTTGTCACGCAATAATTATTATTGAACTCCGGTATTATCATATCACAAGATAAATCGAAACTTTTGATGCTCCTTATAATTTTAAATGGCTTCAAAGTTCAACAAAAGATTATGGAAAAAAATCCAAATTTTATTTAGTCCTATTTAATTTTTTCGGTGGTTAATTATAGTTTGTGTCTTCAATTTTCAATCTTTTTCCAAAAATATTTCAACTTATTTATATTTTAATTTCAAAAACTTCAATTTTGGAAAAAAAATGTGACTTATATTCCGCTTTACATAATACAGCGATGAAGTGATGAATCATCACACCAAATTCTTAAATGAACTCTTAAGATTTTGGATTTTTTCTGCGCTTCCACATAGAATAATGCAGCTTCTAATGAGATGATTCATAATTCTATCGTCGAATTCTATAAAACATAATATAAATCAAATTATTTCCAAAGTTAAGAGTTTTTGAACTAACAATATAAATTTAGAATGCTTCTTGAAAATTAGTTAAAATTAGGGGCACAAATTATAACTTTTTTTAGGAATATTGTCATTTAAATCATAATTTTTCGTTGACTTCTGGTCAATTTCATAACTTTTGAAAACTGAAACATAAAATCATAACTTTTGACATTTTCTCAATTATCCCACAGATCAAAATTCCGGTGAAATTGGTGGTGACGTGTCAGCTGGAATTTCCGACGTGGACAAAACTTCTGTTCTTCAAAATGATGTCGATGAGATAATTGTCATTTAAATCATAACTTTTCGTTGAATTCCTGCTGACACTCACCATCAATTTCACCGAAATTTTGATCTGTGAAAAGTTTCAAAAGTTATGGGATAATTGCTTGTAATATAGTGAAGAGTTCTAATTTAATAAAAGCCTTACATTTATACTAACATTACATAGATTTTGACTTCTTACATGCTATACTTATAATTTTCGTATTCAACATATATAATCTACTATTGGCCGTTCAGATCGTCCTATTTAAGCATATCCAACGTGATTGGCTTCGAAAAGAGATGCCCAAAAATTGCATGTCGTTGCGTAGACAAACGGAGCATCCATATGCATTTGTAGTCCCACGAAATCATGCATGAAAATTTATGGATCGATGTTTTATAATTAAATGGATTTGTCACGATGGTATATATCCACAAATGCACGTTTCCCTGTTTCAAGGATTCCTTGTTTCTCGCACTAGTTAATTTTTCTTATTATTTGATTGGATGCAAGTGATACATCTCGACATTCACAAATTCATAGCTTTTATATGTTGGCCAATTCAAGAATTTTGTGTCTTTCACTTAAATTCAATTATTAGGTATGCAAATGAATTGTACAAATGACTTCATTACTTGCACTTTATTCAAGAATGTTCATAGTTTAGCCTCCTTCAATTAGCGGACGACGTTAGATTATAAATTCATAGAGTGAGGTCGGAGTCGTTTGAGTTGGATTGTTTCATGTTGATGAAGATTGTTGAGTGATTGGAGATTACGGAAATACAAGGCAGTTTCGGAGTTGCGTCGGACATGTTTTATGTTCTCATTGAAGAAGGGATGTCTGCATTCACATTATCTTAATAAGAATTACTTAATTCTTGCATTTGCTCGTCCACGTCGTGCCAAAGCCATGTGCTCTCTCTCTCTCTCTCTCTCTCTCTCTCTCTCTCTCTCTCTCTCTCTCTCTCTCTCTATCATACATACACAAATACACACAAATTATACATACATAATCTTATTTTTTAAAATTTTAAGTTGCTTGTCATAATAATAATAATAATAATAATAATAATAATAATAATAATAATAATAATAATAATAATAATAATAATAATAATAATTAAAAAAAAAACAAATTCTACACATCCTTATAAAAATATATGTAATAGATAGCCACTATTGCTACTTAATTTTCCTCTGATACATGAATGCATGAACATATTTTCTGTGTATTCAGGCGATATAGGAATGCATTCATAATCACATAAAGAAAAAATATAGAAGCAGACTGAGACAACACCATATAAACATGTCTAAAAAGCAAGAAGCAAGAGTGATAGGCTCATAAATTCTGTCGTTATGAATAAATTCATCAATCAAAGAATTTATTTGTTTCTCATTAACCAAATTACACTATTTGATTAGTATATGGTAATGAGTGTGTCGAATCCATGAGAAACGGATGAATCCGCTAAACATTTTCTTCAATCAAAGGGATTTTGGTGATACCGCCACGCCTATTTTTATTTTATTGGGAGAATACAAAATGTAAATTTAATTAAATGTAGGTAACTTGCTACCTATCGAACTGAACTTCACAAGAATAACAAGATTGAAAACTGAAAACAAGACCAACCTTTGAATTAAACTAAGACGATATTTGAAAAATCTTCAACCAAGAAACCAAAACAAATAATCTCAAGAAAATCAAACAGGACGAAGAAAAGGGAAACGAAAATAAGCAGGGGAACACACGATCAAGATGAAACTATGATTTCTTCAAAGTTAAAAAACAATGGTTAGTAAACAACAATTATTTAAAATGCTTCAGAATTAACAAAAGTTAAAACGAAAACTAAATTTGCAAGGTTCTTTAGAACAAACTCCAAAAATTAGTGAAATAGCAAATAATAGAATATATCAAGAGAGTAAATCAGTTTTTCTTCTGCTGGAGGTTGATATCAGATGTTGTTCTCTCCAGCAAAGTTTCGCTCTATGTTGAGTATGAAGTGGTTGGCGCAAGTGGAGTGTGATTCCTAGCGTAAGTGTATGTGAATCTCCATTCTTTTTCGCTCCAAAGTGTTGTAGAGTTTCAATGTCGTTCTGATCTGATTTCTCACGCCTTTCAAACCTGGCGACTGCTGGTTAGGGATTTTTTTCTTATTTCATTGACAAAACGACCCAAATGGTCTTCTGGTTCGATGCACCACTTTCAAGTTGGGTAGTTTGGCCAATCATCCGCTAGTATGCAATTTGGGCTTAAAAACTCACTTTGTTTGCTCTTTCTGTGCATTTTCAGTCTTTCAACATCATTTTACCTCATGTTCCCAATTCTTTCAATATCCTGCATATGAACACCTATTAAATGTAGATTTGTCCATTTATAGCTAAATTCAATCCCTAAATTCTAGCAACAACTTTATCCTATCAGAGCATGATCCTTAATTCGTGCCATGATTTCTTTGATTACTACCTTCAATTTCACACTTTCCCCCCACCCTAAAGTTTTCTTTCGCTCAGTTCGTATGCTATATTATCTCATATTATCAGTTTATACATAGGTCATATGTATATCGTGATGTATAAAATGCATAGTGAAATAGCAAACCGATTTTCTTGTTACATTACTTGTACATTTAAATCTACATATTCTATATGGTGTCACGACGCAATCTAAAAAAGTAACTAAATTGGGGCATACCACCCATTTATTGCAAGAAAGCTAAAAGAACAATTGTTTCATTGTATATTGAGAGAATTAAGGTTATTCCTGTCTTCTTAATTTGATTAAAAACTAAAGAAACAATTTTTTTATAAATAAGTCCTAGAAAATATAAAGTGAGGTCGATTTAAATAAATTAATATATAAATGAAAACAAGTATAATTTGAAATAAACCCCAGAAACTGAAAAGTAAAGCCTGGAAATGAAAATAATTAAACCATAAAAAATAAATATAAACCCCAAAAATATTAATAACCAAGCCGAATAGTTAGAAACAAAACAAGAAAACCATAAACTTATAATAAAAAAAACGCTGTACATGTATATGTACTTATCAAATGACGTATAACTGTCAAGTTAGATTGTAGATCATATAAAACTTATTACATTTCCCTGAGTATCCATTTTAGCTTTCAGACGCTGCCTAATTATGTAATACATTACTATACTTGTAAGAACAAAGTTGACTTGCTAATTTACTAATTTCCTGCGTAACTCCAGTAACAGAAAATCTATAACATTTGTTAACCCAAAAAGAATATATTATTCTAGCCAACAAAAAACAGTTTTTGTTAGTTATAGGCATTAACAGTAGATTTGACCGATTTAGGTATAGCCACTTTTTCTGATCATTACTCAAAGTTGACGTCTATAAATAGCAGCTCCTAATCCCAGTTCAAAAGCACAAAACAAAACGCACCAAAAAACACAAACACACACACACTAGCACAAAAGAAAATGGCCATATCAAGAATGTTCCGAATTCTCATTTTGTCACTTTTGTACTACTCTTCATTATTGGTTCTTGCAGCGAATCCCACCTACAATGTGCAGTCTTACGGCGCGAAATCCGATGGAAAATCCGATTGCAGCAAGGCCCTTCTAAGTGCTTGGGGGGCGGCGTGCGCCACCACGGCCCCGGCCACCATATATGTGCCGCCGGGGAGGTACCTCTTGCGGAATGTATATTTTAGTGGCAGTTTGTGCAAAAACAAAGCCATAAGTATACGTATTGATGGGACCCTTGTAGCTCCCTCTGATTACAATGTGATTGGGAAGAGTGGGAGCTGGTTGAAGTTTGAAAGGGTCATCGGAGTTTCTATCTACGGCGGAACCCTCGACGGCCAAGGCACCAACTTGTGGGCTTGCAAGAACTCCGGCAAGGGTTGCCCTAAAGGAGCTACGGTGGGTTTACGTTATATAACCATTTCAATATAAGTCTGTTATATATCATTTTTATATGTAAAACCTTTTCTAATAACTGTATTTGTTGATTGCAGTCATTAGCCTTCTACAATTCAAACAACATACGGATCAACGGATTAGTTTCGTTAAACAGTCAAATGTTTCACATTCTTGTTGATGGATGTCGGAATGCGAATCTGGTGAACGTGAGAGTATCAGCTCCGGGGAACAGCCCCAACACCGACGGCATTCATGTGCAGCAATCATCCGGTGTTACTATCATGAACTCCCACATTTCGACCGGAGACGACTGCATCTCCATTGGCCCCGGCGCCTCCAACTTGTGGATTGAGAACCTCGCCTGCGGCCCCGGACACGGAATTAGGTAACCAAGAAATAACATAATTAACATATTTATTTATGATCATGGGTAAGGGTTGAAAACTTTAAATAGCGTATGCATGGTTGAAGTCACATGGGTGATCTACTTGATTGGATGTCCACTTCAAGATTTATTTTTATTTTATGTATTGTTTTTGCAGCATTGGAAGTCTAGGTTGGGATATGAACGAAGCCGGCGTTCAAAATGTGACGGTTAAAACTGCGACGTTTACCGGAACCGAAAATGGTGTGAGAGTGAAGACATGGGCAAGGCCTAGCAACGGATTCGTCAGGGACGTTCTATTCCAGCATCTCGTAATGGTTAATGTTCACAACCCTGTTATCATTGACCAAAATTACTGCCCCGACCACCAAAATTGTCCCCATCAGGTATCAAAGTCTCAAACTTACTCAACTCGTCGTCCCAATATTGAAATTTGGAACTAAAAATTGTTTTCCTATTTTTTTGGCCATTTGTAGGGCTCGGGTGTAAGAGTTAGCAACGTAAAATATGAAGATATACATGGAACATCGGCGACACAAGTTGCAGTAAAATTCGACTGCAGTAAAACTGACCCTTGCAGTGGAATTAGATTAGATGAAGTGAACCTCACATTCAGAGGCAAACCGTCCACGGCGTCTTGCGCCAACGCCGGAGGCACAGCCAACGGAGTTGTCAAGCCGAGCAGCTGCTTATAAGTGGCGCACAAAATGGCAAAATTAGTTATGTTTGATTAGTACAAGGCTTAGGTTATACGGAAATTAACTTTGTAATACATTAGAATGAAATTTATGTGCGACTGTTGGGAAATTAAAGTTTCGTTGTACGATATAAGGCCTGTGGCTAATAGTTGCCCGGCTGCTGTTGGGGGCGCAGTTGATTTAATTTATTATTGGAGTGTTGTAGCCACTCTTCATAGTTTATGGTAGTATACTGTTGTCATCATATTCTCTACTTACTTTTTAAATTATACCGTTCCTAAATTTTATGCGTATTATTATAATAATACTTTCTCTATCTCATTAATAACGTCTCAAAAAGTTTCGGATACGGAGTTTAATAAATACGATTTTTGTAGATATAAATTAGAGGGGCTCTACTTGTAAACCAATTTTTGGGCACTTTTTTAAGATTGGGATGTTATAATTGGAACAATCCAAAAATGATTTTGGAACATTATTAATACTATAAATAAATATTATTTAGTCACTCCCTTTATCATTGTATATAATTATGATATATAACTTACTTTGTGGTAGCTTGTGATGGATTAGTATATATCAACTCTTCATCTGAACAGGTACCTATGTTGTATTATATAGAAATATCAATTAATAGCCAATTACATTTGCCGGTACCTATATGAAGTCGGAAGATCGTGGAATCCTTGCTCATTTATTGGACCCATGGTAGTATATATAACCACGTGTATCTCTTAATTCACGACGAATTCATTCAATCGTTGACATGATCTGGTATTAACCCATCATCATGTGACCTAATCATTGATAGCACAAATTTAGATTAATTTTCATGGTTGTGATGATCAATATCATAGAAATACATTTTTACATAGAATTTTAATATTTGAATTCCTTTAGAGATGAAGTTGCATCTGATTTAGAGACGAATCATTTTGATGCAGGGGAGAATGATGAAGATCTATGATTATGGGCATTTTAATTTCTTGTTATTTTAATTGTTAGGGCTTTTATTAATTTATGTCTTTTGATTTAGTGTACGGACTTCACCTATTTAGTTAGTCTATATATAGGAGTTTTCCTTATTTATTATGTTGTTGGATTTTGAGACATAAAAGTGTTCTGAGTTCTTCCAGTATTCAATACCAAATCAACAAAATTTCATTTTATATGTGTTCTCTTATGGTATTTTGTGAATCTTAATCAATAGAATAGACGCTTCCCCGCATCAGTTGGTATCAAGAGTCTTGCTACGATCCTCCTAAGGATGGAGAATATTTTGCAACTTTTGACGATGATATTGCTCTTCTGGAAGATGAATTTTGGCGTTGATTCAAGTTTTTATGCAATCGATGTTGTTGTTGTTATTGTGGATCAATTGTCTCTAGTAGCGGATTATCATAAGTTGTCGTGGCTTCGAGGAAATAATAATGTGATTGAAGATCGACATGTCTTGGTTTTCATGTTCAAACAAGATAATTTTGTTTGAGAAAAATTAATATTAAGTACAAAGTAACTGGTGATGTTTGTTATCGTGAGTTGCACTTTGAGTTTTCGAGGCCTTTAATTTGCAAGTGATAATTCCTTTGGAAATGAGGCTGCACCCGATTCGAGAATGAATCGTTTCAATACAAAGGAAAATGAGGGAGAATATGGATTAGGAGTATTTTAATTACATATTATTTAGCTTACGGGCTTGTACTGTTTAGTTAGTATATGTATAAAAGATTTTCTTATGTATTTTGCAGTTGGATTTTGATAAATACAAAGTTAGGGCTTGTTTAGCATTCCCATGTGTTCCTCTGGTATTCGTAGAGAATGAACGGAATTTAAAAAAAGGGAGGAAGAAGAAGTCATGTACACGCATGTACTCATTCTATATTCTTATAATCATGTATATAATTAACACATACATACATAGAAAGTGTCTCACCACATAGCCGACGTGATTGGCTGAGAACAGAAATGCCTAAATGATGGATGTAATGTTGCCTAAACAAATGTGATCTGAATTCGTTGCTGAACCAATCCCACAAAAATTTAATAATTTATGGATCGATGTTGTATGATCACCTGGAATAATTTCATGATGGTGTATCCACAAATGCACGTTATCGTGTTTCACGGATCCCTGGTTTCTCGCAGTAACTTCTTTTCCTTATAATTTTATTCAATGCATGTGTAGTTCGGCAATAAAAGAATTTTATGTATGTTTTCCACTTTAAGCAATTATTAGGTGTGGAGACGATGGCGGATACACATATATGCAAGAAGGGGCTTACGTCCCTATCAAGTCAAACAAATTTTTTTATTTTTATTCGTATTACATTGTCGGATTTTTGGTATTTTGTGTGAATCATTGTGCATTATCATCATAACGGAATATATGGAAAAAAATTGTCTCAAAATTGTCTTGAAATTAGTGCTTACTCATCGGTAGGAACAAATTTAATATTTAGGGATAATTTTCATTTAAATTATAATTTTTTGTTGAATTCTGGTTAATTCCATAATTTTTTAAACTAGAACATAAAATCATAATTTTTGACATTTTCTCAATTATCCCACGGATCAAAATTTCAGTGAAATTAGTGGTGGCGTGTCGGCCGGAATTCAACGAAAAGTTATGATTTAAATGACAATTATCTCAACGACATTGTTTTGAAGAACGGACGTTTTGTCCATGTCGGAAATTCCGGCTGACACATTACCGCCAATTTCACTGGAATTTTGATATATATGATAATTGAGAAAATCTCAAAAGTTATGATTTTATGTTCCAGTTTTAAAAGTTATAAAATTGACCATAAGTTAACAAAAAATTATGATATAAATAGCAATTATCCCTATGTTTTTCAATTACACGTACCAAACAATGAAAAAAGAAATCAGGGGTTTTCAAATGACCTACCAAACACACACAAGATTAGATATAAAACCAAAACAAGATAAGTTATCTTGTTTGTTATTCAATCTTGGCTAATCTTATCATACATACCAAAGTCTCCTTAAGTAGAGACATGTCTACCATAGACGAGGAAGAAAGTGAATTGCGCCGCCAGTTTTTGCGAAGCCTCGGAGAGAAATTATGAATTAATTAAGTTGTAGATTTTTTTTAATTAAGTTATTTTAGAATTTGAATTATGTAATTTTATTTTATTTTATTTTAAGTATCTATATTTTAGTTTTAATGAAAATTGTAGTTTTAATTAAATCGTATATCAATTTAATTACAATGTATTATTGTAAATTATAAAATAAGAAAGAATTAAAAAATAAGAAATGAGAAAAATGTATTCTAGCTGTGTTCTACTCCACAGTGCTCCACGATTGCGGGTGTCGAAACACAGAGTGATTTTGTGAGTAAAAATAGTTGTTGGATCCAAATATTATAGTTGTGAATGTTATTCATGCCCTTATAGTAAATATTTTTATTACATACAATATATAGTTAAAAATCAAGAAAGAATCCAAGCAAAAACATTATACTAAATTATGAATTGTATATGTGGATGAAGATCACCTGCAGTCTTATATATGTGTGTTGATTTAATTGTAAAATGATTAATGTCTGAAATAAAAAATCTCGGGTTTAGTTCACAATAAACCTTTAAAAATATTGTTTATCTTATTCACAAAAAGAAATAGTCTTATAATTTGATACTATATGAATATATGTATATAATATAATCAAATATATAAAACTCATCGAAAATTAATTATTAATCTATCATATTCAAAATAGAATACTATAAATATAAATATAATATGAAATTTATGAAAAAGTTAATTGCTAAACGGATTGCTGCCCTGCCCCAACGTAAATAAGAGAGAGCTTTGATTTTGCCGCTGAATCGCCATGGCCACAAACCTGCACTCTTCCTCCCCAAACAAACGTCTCAAAACCTTATCCCCAAATTCCCAAATCCCCATCCAAAAAGGCAAATCCAAAGCCGAAGAAGAACCGCCGCTGCCGCTCGCCGAAGATGAATCTGTCGATTGCTGCGGGATTTGCTTGTCGGAAGCTGGAGTCAGCAGAGGGCAGATCGAATGCTGCGACCATTTCTACTGCTTCGTTTGCATCATGGAGTGGGCCAAGGTTGAGTCTAAATGCCCTCTCTGCAAGCGCCGCTTCTCTACCATCCGCTGTCCCCCCAAGCCGCCAGTTTTCGCCTCCGAGCGCGTCGTTCGCGTCCCTGTCCGCGATCAGGTTTTCACGCACACACGCAATTTTTGTTGTCGCTTTTCCTTAATTTCAGTGGTTCCCCGCTAGTTTTTTCCTTTGATTTCACCTCGGACTTGAATTAGCTGATCGTATAAACACACACTACAAAACACTAAAATGTGAATTTATTAGTGCGTCTATTTGGGGAAAGAAAGTGATCAGCATATAAGCTAGGTCTGATTAGAAAGAGATGTTTGATAATTTGCTTCTGAATGAGCTCATTCAACTGCACATGATGGAATGAGAATTTTAGCCTATTTCCCTCTCTATTATGACTTTCACCCTTTAGGATTGCCATCTGATTATGGGTAACTGCTACCTACCGTAAATCCTCTCTGTATGCAATGGTCATGTGAGAATAAGTTATTTTTGTTCCTCGTTTAATTATAGTTACATCTTGTACAGTAGCTAAATCTTATTCTACACGTCTTTTAATTCTTTCATGACTAGTTTGCTTAAAGGAGTCGGAACATCCCAAGAAGTCCAATTTAACGTGTTCTTAGACATCGGTACAAAATATATGTTTTAGTATCCACAAAGAACAGTACAAAATATATGTTTTAGTATCCACAAAGAGCATACTTTATGTGCAAGATCAAATGGAAAGCATTCAGTTTGAACACCCAAAAATGACTAAATTGGTAAAAAGTCACTCTTTGAGATAGAGTGGTAACAAGGAGTCAAGAATCTACCTTAACCTCGCAACTCCAATTCTTTCTTTTTTCTCTTGATCCTTTTCCGATTGAGATGTAGTAGCCTATGTTTATGGACTAACCAGCCATAAAAGGTCAAAACCATAACCAATGGAACGTAATGACCCAACTACAGTTTAATAGATCTAAAATAGTTATCCCTATTAGATACCAGAATATTGCTTACTATTTGGGTCCATTTCTGGTTGTTGCTTCTGTGAACCAAGTTTCATTAAACCAATTCATGGTTGCTATAACTAGTTATTTGGCTTTGTATTGTTTTCTTTGACCACAACTTAAGCATTTTGTTTGTCTAAAAGAACACGGCCTAAGTCATTGGTTGAAACCCTAGATGGGAATTTTATTTCGTCAGCCAGCCAGCCACCCCCAAACACACACACATGTTTCTATCAGTCAATTTGAGCAAATAAGTTGTGAACCATTATTCTGAAAAAAATGATGTACAGAATTGGGATTCTCATGGTATATATAACATTCTTTCAGAAAAAACTGTGCAACCACATGATATTTCCTTTAGTAATAAAAGAATAAGTGCCTCTGCTATTCATGTCATTAATGTTTCATGTTCAATCCATCAATGATCATGCAGGCATGTCATTATTTTGGAAATGCGACAAATGGCCGTCTAGATATGTATTCCGAAGCTAAGTGTGCCATATGTCAGGGCATAGCAGATGAAAGCCTCCTCCTCTTGTGTGATCTCTGCGACTCTGCTGCTCATACATACTGTGTTGGCCTAGGTTACACAGTTCCAGAAGGTGATTGGTTTTGTCAGGATTGCACACTTCTGAGGGATGAACACTTGAAGAGTGAATCAAATATTGATTCTGATGTTCAAATGAATTTGTCATCTGTTCACAAAATATCTACAAATGAACACATTTCTATTTTGGATATCGTGCAAGAGTCTCATGGTCATGCAGCTCGGAGTTCTGTAAGGGCCTCATCATATCAGTCTTATTTGCCACGTCCTACTTCTACTGATGAAGTTGTTACGAGAAACAACATTGAGCAATCAAGTTCAACAAGCCAAGGAGTTATTGTGCCTCACCAGCCAAAGTCGAATGCCAGAACTCTACAACATTGTCGCAATCTTCATGATCGCATACGTGTATTACGTCAAAACTGGAATGGATTTCGAAGTGGTGTGTTTCATTTTTCTTCCAATCGAGACAAGGGAAACATTTCCCAGAATTCTGTGGCTTTCAGAAGTGGAGACTGTGCAGTATCTTGCTTAAATCAGCAATCAATGGCTGCTCAGGGAAGTTCTTCTGATGTAAAAAATGACCGAAGAGACCATGAGATACAAAAAGCCTGGGAGATGTTTGATAAAGCAAAGTCCATAAGGCAAGACCATGAACGGTCCAATAAAGTGCCTCAGGCCTCAAAATTCCAGACAAGAAAACTCAACCCCATTAAAAGTGCTAATTGTGTGAGCAATAGGCAAGTATCACTAGATAACCAACATAATGGAGCAAAGAATGTTGAAAGTATGGGAGCAATAAACCATTATCGTTCTTTTGAAAAGGATTGCTATGAACAAACATCTTCATCTTCTGGAAAAGGGATGCAGAAATTGCATGTGGCTAAGGAAGTCACCTATAGCCGTGACGATTCAATAATTGGTCATTCACCAGAACACCAAGAATTGAGATCTTCTAAGGAGACTCTCTCACATGTGCACAATGCTAATACAAGAAGCATGATACTACCAGCTACAGAAACATTAAAAGGACCGCATTGTGTCGGATTAGATGCATCAGGACGAGTTGTTCCAAATATTGATCAGGTTAGTGGGGTCAATCATGTGTCTTCCTCCCATAGCAAGGTAAAACATACGAAGGAGAAAAGGGAGTCGGAGAAAATTTATGTTGACAGCCAGCAATATAATGCTGCCAAGAGTGAGATTCAATCCCTTGTAAAGCTCAACTTAAAACTTCAGACTAAAGAGGAGAAACTAGGTATGTCAGCAAATATGTTCTGCATTTCCATTCACCAGACACTTCATATTTTTATAGTCTTTTTTGCTTTATTTCAGTGCTTTGAGTCAACCAGCTTTTACTTGTTATCTTGTGCAACTGACGTTTAACCTAATTATGGTTTTCTGGTTATTGTCAAAAGACTCATGAAATAAGGAAAAACACATCCTTCAAGTAAATTAGTTGGATTCCCCAATTTAAAAGCTAAATATCCTCCGAAAATTAGAACAACTCTTGACTTAAATATAAAAGTCTCTCTCCTGCATTACCAATCCTCTCTCTCTCTCTCTCTCTCTCTCTCTCTCTCTCTCTCTCTCTCTCTCTCACACACACACACACACACACACATCTATAGTCTATCCTCTGCCTCAAAAAATTGGAGTCTCTCTCTTGCACTATCCATTCTCTCTCTAAACTCTATCCTCTCCCTCAAAAAATTCGAGGTTCTCTCCTGAACTATCCATTCTCTCTCTAAATCCAGCCTAAGCACACAAAGTAAACACCTCCTTGTGAAGATCTGTGCTATAAGTTGCTCTCTTGATCAGCACTTATGTTGAAAGTTTTCTTTTAGTTGCTCAAGACTTATCTAAACAGTAGAATTATGAGTTTTCACCGATGATTATAATGTGGTTAAAGAAATTATGGAATTTTAAATATACTGCTTATCGCGGTGTCTGGTACTTGCTCTTTCATATGGTTGAAAATCTGTTGTATGAGTTGGATGTATATTAAATCAGCTGTACTTCTCGACAGGTGTGGATGCATTTAAAGAAATCGCAAGATTTTCCACTCATTCTATATTAGCTGCTTGTGGTTTGGAGCATCCACGGCCTGGTTTGCCTTCGATTCCAGGTATCGCATGCTCCCATCCCAATAACATTGGACAGCATCAGAAATCTAGTTTAATGCCTTCTTCATGCCGAGAATGTTTCTATGTATTTGTGAAGGATGTTGTCAATAGTGTTGTGTTGCAGAAGATGAAAAGAACTCAGAAAAATCCATGATATCTTCAGGTTTGTAATAGTGTACTGTTATTTATCAGATGCCATCCTTGTGAAGTAGGTGTAGTTTTAATACACTGATAACAATTTACTCCTTCTGTCCACGAAAAATTTGCCACATTGTGGACGGAACGGGATTTAATAAAATGGTCAGTAGTATGTGAGTAGAATAAGGGTCTCACTTTAAATGTTGTGAGTTGTGAGTTGTGTGGATCCTATTACTATAAATGAAAAGTGACAAATTTTTATGGACGGCTGTAAAAAAAAGTTCTGGCAAATTTTTCGTGGACGAAAGGAGTATGATTTATTACATGTACATTTACCTTCTTAGTTTTCAGTCTCTTTCAGAAGTGTACTGGTTAAAGAATTATGGCAAAAATGATCTCTGCCACTCCAACTTATTCACTTTTGCTATTTTGTCATCATAATTTTTTTTCTTCTCTTTTTTTTCTGCTTCCTTTTTTATACAATTACAATTAAAGAAAATGAACTATAGTTTGGTATATCTGGAAAATGAGTATTTTATTAGAGCTAACTTTAAGCAGATTAATTGATTATCAAGTTATCTTCTGAGGTAAGTTGAAGCTTGATGAAGGAAAGCAAACTAGAACTATATTTACTAATTGAAATTACAGAGAGAGAGAGAGGGAGGGAGAGAGAGAGAGGGAGAGAGAGAGAGAGTACGGATGTTATGGGCCTTCAACAGAAACAGGCCCACTGTGATAAGGGGCCCAAGTAGATTAATAAAAGAAAACAAGACAAGGAAAAGCCGAAACATATATCTGTCGCACATGCTTGGAATTTCAGAAATAATTAAAATTTGGTTTCAACTGTATTTAAGTCATTTTTTTTTCTGAAGAATATTTATTAGTCAATTCCAATAATTCAAAAGTACGAAATTTTTTACGGTTTTTACTTTCTTTTTTTTTCTTTTCAGTTAAATCAATAAATGAACTTGTATATAATATAGATCAACCAACCAATTCCATAGAGGTGAAAAGATTATTACATATTAATTTTATACACTACATTTTAGAAAACTTGATTATTATTTTAAAGAGGAATTAATAATCCATGGATTTACAATTTATCAATTAAAAAGAGGCATTTTATATTCGGTGAATTTATATTTAATCACATTGGAAGTCGACAAACTTAAATTTAATATCATAGGACTTTAATTTAATTACATAGAAAATTACATTAGTATTAAGTACTAGGAAATTGAATTTAGTTATCAACTATTAGATCTAGTTGTGCAAAAGGAAGTAATAATAGCGCAAGGGGAACAGGAAAGCGGCAACCACATCTTCTGGTGCGGAGACGAAGAGGATGAGGAAAATGAGGAGCAAATGCGCAAAACCAATGAAGCCGAGCTAAAAGCAATGTTGTGCAACGCCATTTGTAGAGACTTGTCCGGAATGGACGAGGAAACAAATGAAGCACAACCAGTTTGTGGCTATATTCGAGGTGAAATTAGGTTTATCTTAGTTGTATTTTTCCCCAATTATGTAGTTTTTGTATATTTTAATTATGTATTTTTTATTTAAATTATGTACTTTTTTATTTAAATTATGTAATTTTATGTTTTTAAATGAAATTAGTAATTTCAAACTCTCAAACAGGACTGTCGGTTTTGATTCAAACCCGAAACCAACTAAATATTTATCAGGCCAATGTTCCAACTTTTGTGGAACCAAAACTAGCGATTTCGGAACCGTGAGCATTACTCAAAGAAATGATTTGAAGTGAAATTTGGTAGCTAATGTCTTGTTTACTCCATAACACGAGTTTTTTACACAAAGAAATGATTTGGTATCTATTACACAAATTTATGAGATTCTCTAAGTCAAATGCATAATACATAATATAATTAAAACTTATATTCATTTATAATTAGACTAAACTATCACTATTTCATCATTCTACCATCAGTTATATTATTGCAGATGATCAATCTATTTTAATAAAAATAATATCAACATTTTATACAATACAAAACAGCTCATTTCAATATACCAAACTTTATACAATACTATCAAATAAATGTGCAAAATTTTGAAGGGAACTATACTTTACAATACGAAAACTATCATCACGCCTTGCGTGTGTCACACGGGTTTTATTATTATAATTGTTATTAGGAATAATTGATATTTAAATCATAACTTTTCGTTGACTTCTGGTTAATCCCATAATTTTTGAAATCGAAGTATGAAATCATAATTTTTAACATTTTCTCAATTATCTCGTGTTATTATTATAACTATTATTTAATTATATCCAATTAAAACCGAACACATCAAATGTGAAAACTAAATTACTTTAACTATACTAATTAATATATCATTATGCAATGTATTATATATCATTATAATACACAAATAAATATGTTTAACAGTTAA
>JAYDZE010013333.1:0-10247 GCA_034509125.1 Monilaria moniliformis
CAAGTCTGGTTGGTGTTGTTCTTCATCGAGCTTTGAGGATCAGTGAACGCTGCCGTCTTAGCTCATTTTCGATCTTTAATCGGGTTGTTTCTGTAACTACTGTATATGAGCAATAAATCATATTATCTTTCTTCCGTGGATGTAGATCTTACGATCGAACCACGTAATTGCTTGCGTTGATCTTTCTTGTTTTCGTTTTTGTTTGTTTGTTTCTGGTAAATCGATCACAGTTTTCCTGTGCGATTTTTAGGTGTTTAAATAGATATTTTTGAATTTTGCTGTGTAGTTTTCAATTATCAAACACTAGCTAGAACACACTTTTTTTCTCTCTTATTTTCTCTCTACACACTCAAAAACCCTAGCACACATAGGAATTGATCAGGATTAATCCACTTCAATTTGTATTTTCTTCTCGAATTTGTTTGATAGAGTTGATGAATGCTTATTTATTTTCTTGTGGAATTGTGAATTGTATATGAACTAATTTCATTTATAGGGTTTGATTTTTGAAATTCAGATCTATGTTTTGCATTTGGTTTGTGGAATGGCCAATCTGATTGATTAATTTATTTGGTAATGTGCATGTTGATAATTGTGAATGAGACATAGCAGAGATTTTTCAATTCATTAATGTGGTTATCGAGTTATCTAATTTCATTGTTCGCCCTAGTTTGATAATGGTGACTGAGTCCTAACAGAGAAGTCATTATTTGTTAACAAATGTGTGCGGTTTAATCTTGTTAATAGCAATTGAGATCTAGCGAAGATATTGCTAAAGAACATCAAACCAATCAGAGTTAGGATTAAAACGAAGACATATGTTCTAATAATTTGATTAATATCTACAATAAGCTTACACTTAGATTACATCGGGAATTGCTAAGGCTAGTGACGACGTTCCTAAGTGAAGTGTCTGTATATAATTCAGTTTCACCCGCTTGTTGTATGCATTTGCTTGAATCCTGAGACGAAGAACCCCAAGCCCTAGACCTTTTTCTCTTTTGAATTGATCGTTGTGTTGTTTCTGGTCATCATCTTGTTGAGTTTTTTCAAAATCAGACCAAATTCTCTTGGTTAGAATGTTTAGATATATTCGCTTTTATGTGTGTGACTCAATCCACGAGTCCCGTAAAGCCTTTCTTGAGGGGGTTAACTTGCCGCAACTAGAATTGACCTCGTACGATTGCGAGCCACTCTTAGCTGCAATTTTAGTCTAATCAAATTAATTAACTATATTTGCATAATGTTTGAAATATTAGATTTGGTATATATTGTAATCAACACACGAGCACGAAGAAGTTTTATCCGTCTTAATAAAGAAAGAAAAAAAACTAGTGAATATAAATAAGAACTTACTCATCAATTCCACACAAGACTTTTACAGTAGAATATTATGTTAAGTGCCGTTGTCTCGAAGCTAATCAGGCTGACTTACTAGTCAAGAGAGCTTGTTATGACTGACATCCCACTGATTAAGTACGAACCTGAAAAAGCTTTATCAGCTCATCGGGTGAACCCTAACTTCCAGCTGAACAGGCCGAGAAGTTTAAACATAGAGTATCCAGATTAATAAAAAATCGTACTCAGGTGTATTATCCCCCGTACACTTGACTGAACTCGCTTTCATGTCCAACATGAATTGATGTTGAATGTTTTCATTAGTAGGGTCAAATTATTAACGACAACAATACTATAGGTTTTAATTTGTAATTTCACATACTTTGGGATCTCAAATAGTGTTTTTCAAATTTTTTTTATATTTTATCCGATATGTATGTGAAGCAAATGCATTCATTCCCTATGCATTTAAGTATATGTACTTATACTGTACGTCTGTACTACTTAATGCATTAATTTGAGTATATGCACTTATACTGTGCTACTTAATTTTATCCTGGTATTCTGGTATACTTTTTTTTCATTAATTTCTTGTATTCTGAATTTGGTTTATTTGGATTCCATAATCTTTATTTACACTCCATAAGAGGTTAGGACCGTTATATATATGTATACCACCTAATAATGCTATAGAAGAATGATTTATGTATTTTTTTTCTATTAATTTAACAAAAAGATATTGACAACGAATCAAATCGATGGCAAGTTCAGAATTTATTATGTGATTCTAGATTGAACTTACAAGGATTTTGCGGAATATAAATCAACTAAAGGTAAATAGACAGCATTTTTCTTATCTTATCTTTTGAGGATATAATATTTCCTTTTCCAAGCATTACACCGTCGAAAGGTCATTTCAGCTCATTATACAAATATATATAATAAACTATTAACAATTTATTTCCTGACAAAAATTAGGAAGAATTAAAGCAAAAATAACCCCACTTTAGTTCGATGACATGCATGCCTGTACATGATATATATTTAACTTCAATACGTATCTTAAATAAAGTAAGACGAACGAGGTAAGCGATCCAGCCTATAATATGTGTACGAAAAATCAGGGTGTTTGGTATAGAATTACTCGACACCGTTCTTGGTCACTAAATTGAAAAGTTAATAAATCAATTTAAAATGTACAACTTTATAATTATCTTTATATTTAGAAAAAGTTTATTATTAACAATTAATCTAAATAGAAAAGACCTTTAATAACTTTTTTAATTTGAGCTAGCTCACTACAAAACACGCGCTGTTGGGAATCACTGAAAATCCGCTGGTAAAATATGTTACCGGCGGATTCACAGCGTCGTTAAAACGTTTGACATCCATCGTGTGGTCGACAAGGTCCCAGAGGCAGAGCTTGACGTTCCAGGAGCAGGAGAGGGCAAATGAGAGGGCAAACTGACTGTCGGATGAGAGCACAATGTTTTAGATGAGAGTGGTCGATGAGGCGGCAGCGGGCGATGCCGGGGTTTGAGGAGTGTGACAGATTTGGAAGGGATTGAGAAGGGTTTGGGGTTTTGGGGGGGGGGAGGGTGAATTTAGGGTTTTGGATTGATGGGAGAAATGTATATAGAGATTGGGGTTTTAGTGGGGGGAAAATGAAATTTTCTGAGGAATTTTGTCCGCCAGTTATACCAGCAGCACAAATTCACCGGTAAGATTAAATTATTCATTCATTTGATTTCTAAACGTATTTTACCGGCCAATCCGTTGGTAAAATTAAATTGTTTATTTATTTAATATCCTAAAATAATTTACCGGTGGATGACTTCCGTTGGTAGTTCTGGCGGACAGATTTGTCGGTAAAACCGATGGTGATGTTGACGTGTGCATGTGGCGCCAAAATCCGTAGAAAATCAGTCGGTAAATCGCCGGTAAATTTTCTAACGGATAGTCCGCTTGTAATTAGCGAGGGACACGTTTCCGCCGGTCAAATCCGCTGATAAAACGCATATTCTTTGTAGTGGCTTGTTCAACTTATATCCCTTTCAAAGTTGTGTTATTTGAGAAAACATATAAATCAAGATACAAATACTTAATAATGTATGTTCTTAATTTTTTACTCGAAGAAATGAGGTGATGAGGATTTGTCTCTAGATCTATTTCTTAATTGTTAGGGATATACTTAGGGTGTGTTTGGTAGAATGGATTTGGAATTAAATTGGAATTGTAATTTTATATAATTGAATTTGAAGTTATAGAATTCTAATTCAAATCCAAATCCTTTGTTCGGTAAAATTAAATAATTGATATAGAATTGTATTGTAATTCTAAAACTTTTGTTTTGTAAGTCAAAAAAGTAACCTAAATTTGACATTAACTTTTAATTAAATAATTTATTTTATTTTATATTTATATACATTATGTAGCATTTAGAGTGTTTTTATGTGTGTGTCTATGTGTGTATTTTTCATTTATTTTATAACTCTGATACTAAACAACTCCATGGTACTAAATACACCATTCCATTACATTATCTGTTTGATATAATCCAAATACATATTCGTAGGTTGATCAGCATACGGTTAGTTCAGTAGAAAATTAAATGAAAAACCAAAATAATTGTATTTTCATCAAATGAATAAATATGTTATGTTTTTCTAAAAAGTCTAAAGAACAAATTATGAAACTTTTGAATGAAGTGACGAAAAATTGGATATAATTTAAAAATTAGATGCCAAAAAAACAAAAAAGAATGTGAGGGAGATAGTGGTGTGTGTGTGTGGATGAGTGTGTATGTGTGTGAGACAGAGAGAGAGGTGTGTGTGTGAGAGAGAGAGAGTAAGAAAGAGAAAATAAAACATTGTGTGAGAGAGAGATGGTGTGTGTGTGTGTGAGAGAGAGAGAGGGTGTGTGTATGTGTGCGAGTGTGTGTGTGTGAGAGAGAAAAAGAGAGAGTGAGACATGTGTGTAAGAGAGATAGAAAGAGAGAGAGGGTGTGTGTATGTGTGTGAGAGAGAGAGAGAGTTAGAGAGAGAGAGAGAGATAGAGAGAGAAAGATAGTGTGTGGAATTCAAATTGTGGAATTGGAAGATTTTGAAATTAAAATTCAATTCCAAATCTAAATATTTTTATGGTACCAAACAATGAATTTGGAATTGGTGGCTCCAATTCCAAATCCAAACCCTCAATTCTGTTATACCAAACGGAGCCACGGAGTATTTTAATTATATTCTGAAATTTTTATCAATCTAAAGTAGGTCTTTTTTAGGACTCTTTTTGGACTACGAATAGATTATGTTTATGAAATAGATACTTCAAACAATCTCTCTCTCTCATGAGGAGTTTTCGACGTCCAATTGGAGGAATTATAAGAGAGCAATAGTTAGGCTTAGAATTGAAGCTAAAAATCCCAACTTAGACCTCAGCTTAGAATATTGATCAAATGTTTAATTCAAAAACTAAAGTTGAACGAACCTTAATCAGTACTTTAATGAAAATTTCAAGATTTTCGAAAAACAAATTGAGTAAAAGGACTGCCTATCCGTTATAGTCATTTGGTTAAAAATAAGAATAATTGTTATTTAGATTACGAAATTTGGTTGGTTTTTGGTTAATCTCATAAGAAATTTAAAATCATAAAATTTCAAGTTTTTGCAATTATCCCGCCAGTGGAAATTTCGGTGAAATCGGTGGAGATGTGGCAGCCGAAATTTCCCACGTGAACAAAATATTCATTGATCAAAATGACATTGTCTGGTAATTCTCAAAACGACGTTGTTTCATTAAAATAAGTATTTTTTGTATTTCCTACTTTTCTTTGCTTTTCTTTTCTCTTTTACTTTTCTTTTCTTTTCTTCATCTCCCCCGTCTTTCTATATCTCTTTCTCACTGTCGACAGTGCTGGCCAGCTGAACCAGAGTGCAAGGGGGAGAGAGGCGCGTGGTGGTCGACGGCGGCAACTCTCGTCAGCGAAAGAAGAATCGGCTGCAACACCGGGCTGTATGTGGGAATCGGCAGCGACGACGCATGAGGGTGGAGATGATAGGGGAGGTAGCGGAGCAAGAGGCCTCGCTAGAGAGGAAGATGATGGAGATGTGGTAGACGGTATCTGATTCTCAGAGATCCATATCCATTTTTTCTCAAGAGTAATATTAGGGTTCACAATTTTTTTAGATTTGGATTTTTTCCTCCTTTGGGATAGGTTTGGACGTGTGGTGGAGGTGCTCCATTGTTTCGATGGAGGTATGTGTTGGAGTTGTATATTAGAAAGCATGCTTTACAAGCTTCTTATGTATTAATACCTCTAATAACTCTAATCTCCCGCACTTGAGAAAATATATCATTGTTGCATGGTTTGCCTTTTACAATCTGGTGATTATATTATGAGCAAATATAATCTGAGATTATAATCGAGCAAGAACGTCTAGGTCTTCAGCATTGTAGATTGAATGGTTATCACTAAAGGTCTCTCAGTCGGTGCCTTGCAAAACTAAGCTTCACAACCTAGATAGAGTTTGACGATCTCTCGTCAAAGGTTGCAATATCAGTCCGAAGATTACCAACCTTAGCATATTAATGACACTTGTGTGGTATAGCACTGAATGGATTCACATTGAGATAAGTAATTCTTACTGATTACTAAAAGACAAGATCTCAGTGATGATTTATTTCTTAATCTTTGCATATAACATTGAGCATACGATATTGATTGTGCACTACTTTGATTTATCAAAATGTACGGGTTTTTCGTAACCCAAGAATCCTGCTACCTTGGGCAGTGTCCTGAGCTCTCAAGTGGTGTTCAGAAAATATTTTATTATTCAAAACTCGGTCGGTTGGAATTTATTCCAGTATAATAAATAATGCTTTAAGCTAGATCATTCTTAGTATAAGATATTAATTAATTAAAGTCAATAGCAGACTTATATTAATCAATGGATATTAAGATCTTAAATATGAGAAATAAAGTAATTAAAATGGAAGCCTAGATTATTAATAATTTGGATTTGAATAGGTAAGCCAATATTAATTTCTATAGTGGTGCAAATTAATATTCTATAGGGCTTGAATTAAATTGGAGCACAACTTAATTAGTAAAAGTCCAATAGGGATATCCAGTCCAAATTTTTTAGGGTTCATAGCCTAATTCATTACATATTCTATAAATAAAAGAGTGATGAGTTAATTCTGTAGAGATTTACAAAGAGTACATATAATTCTTTTTGTTCTCCTACTTAAGTTTTTTTTCTTCTCCACTCTAGCTTGTAGGGTTTCATAGTTTGTAGTCCACACTACATTTAAAATTTGAATTTGGGTAATAGGCTAGAAGATTTGAAGTGGAATCTTGAAGGAGTGGCGAGAGTTACAAGCCCCCGTCTACAAACAGGAGATTTGCAATTAAAGGTAAAATTTGAACTCTTAGATATCATGATCTAGGATTTAGAATTAATTAATTGCCAATTTGTATTCTAGATAGATTTAAATGAAGTGCATGATAATTAAATTCTGAACATTATCCCATGGAATCCCTGATTTAGGGAATTCCTCACACGATTTCCCCATCAGTGTAGGGGGGAGTGTTGTTGTTGTTGTTGCTATGTGACGGGAGTGTCGTGAGTCGGGCAAAGTCTTTAGTATCGACGGCGTGTGGTGTCATGAGTCTTTTGTCCTCTCACATGTCTCTCTCTATCTCTCTCTCTCTCTCTCCCCTCTCTATCACAGCAGGCACCCGCGAGTAGGAGTGCACGACCCACTCGGCTCCCAGTCTGAGCAGCCTAATAATAATTTATATAACATATTAATAATACTTGTAGCAATGACCATAGTAATATAAATTATTTAGTATTATGAATAGTTACTATCATATAATTGAATATCATTGTACAAACATGATGATGTACTATATAGTACATATTTATAATATTAGATTATTTATATTAATATGATCATTATAGTATAATAGTATAGACAATTATTTAGTTTGATATCATAAGTAATCATGTATAGTAGCATGAATAATCTTATAATTTAATATAAATAAATCTAATCAAATTTTATGCATGATTACTTAGATCAATTCGATTGTTCAATTGATTGCATTAATTCGATCATTGATCTATGCACATTCATAAATGTTTAAATCATACGAATACACTATACACTATAGTAATTGATCAAGGATCATATTAATATAAATATATATATCTAAGTTCGTCTTCATCAACTTGATCTACGTAAACCTACATTATTTTCATGCTACTATAATTATTTAAATTATACCCTATACATTATAATTATTTTCATATAATCATTATTTTCTAAATATTGCACTAAATGATCATTGATTGTAAATTAACCTAAAATATGCCATTTCTGACTTTTTTGAATGTTTTTATCTCATGCGTTCAAAGAAATTGGCAATACTATGCATGAGCACATTCCATATAAATGGAGAATAGAAGAAGGAAAATAGCGTAACTAATGAGAATGACAAAAGCCAATGAGTATTACTATTCAATATCCAAAACCTCAATACAATAATTTAATATATTTATTAAAATAACAAAAAATAGCTCAATTATATATTATATTTATTGAAAGACAAAAAATAATTTAAAAAATTATATATGTAAATTGATTTAGAGCACTAACATAAATTTATTATTTTATTTATTAAATTATTAAAATGTCTCCATTATAACCTGCCATAATATAGCCAAATAACAATATTATCGATATAAAAATTTAAAAATTTAAAATCAAATTGCTTTAGGCGCAAAATCCTGCCAGACACCTATATTGTCTTTTCGTAACGCAGTTTCGACGAAAAACCGAGAATTAATGTTTGTGAATTATTATTGTTATTTTAGTCACTGACTTATTATGGTATGTTCTGGCAGAAGAGTAGTGTGTGTCATTTCGTTTTTTAAATGCATACATAAAGTGCTATTTCTTAATTAATGTGCTTAAGATTTATTTAGATTATGGCAAATGATTTTATTTTTTTTAGGAAATGTTGTGGCAACTGAATTTTATTTTCGTAGATTTCGGAAGCATGTTTGTCCCTTTATAAATTACAATCCGTCCAAACGATTTCCACGTTAAGATACACGACATATCATTATAAAATTAAAAGAAAATACTTATACATGTTTAGTTTGATTAGTGACGGATCCCGAATTTTAAGGAGGAAGCGCAAGAGCGACACGCTAGAAACCATTCTTCAATGGTTTCAAAACATATTTTAGCACAATATTTTCTTCAGTCATCTACTGTCACTCCCTATCTCATTTATGAGGTATCTTATACAGCTCTTGCAGCTAAACTTTTTCGCATTGTGAAAGCTCCTTTAATTGGCCCTGAGACTCCACGAGCTCGGGTGCTATGGCTGCGAGCTATTTCTTGGCTTGTTCAGCCCATTGCTGGACTCTTTACTTCAATGATTCGCTTGAGCTCAACTGTCCAAAACAAACAAAAAATTTCATTAATGCTCTGCAGATCCGACGGCGGCAGCTATGGGAGGGGGCGATCATGGTGATTTTCCAGCGAGGTAAGGGGAAATAGGCGGTTGGGGGTGTTAGGTTTTCCTGTCGTCATCTAATGACACGCAGCGGAATAATAGACAGGAAATAGATCTAGATTCATAATTGATCTTATTAGTTGAGCATAGAATCACACAACGAAAAGAATACTTACTTGTTGTGTAGTTTGATTTCCACGTTTGATCGAATCCGGCATCCTACAAGTGAATCCACTACTTTCGGTATCCACGTGATCTCACGCTCTAAATGTTCCAGAACTGTGTCTTATTTCTCTACATTAGAGAAATATATATATTAACTGCCACATGAGTCCTAGTCCCATGCGCTTATAATCTTTTATCTGCTTTAATTAATTAACAGTGCAACAACAATTAATTAAAGCCTAATATTCTAATTTAGTCCATATATCTTTCACATATACCAGATAATGGACCCAAAAATTGAAGTACGAAAGCAGCTCGAATAAAAACAAAGAGGTTTAGGGTAAATGAATAAATGAGAGTGTATGTCTTTGTCCCAGGCACAGGCCCAGCTACTGGACAACATTAAAATTAGTAGTGCTCTCAATTTAACAAATTTGGAGACAAACTGTTTGTCTACTTTTGGTTTCTTACAAACACACACAACGAGCCAGACGTGTCTTACCGGGACAAAAAATAATAACTCTATTTCATTTTGTTTTTGTTTTCTACAAAATTATTTAGTAGTAATTCAATTTTAGTGACATTAAGAGTTGCGTCACAAACGTTACATCGTTATGTGCAACAAAGTTTCGGTACACTCACCCAAATATTTATATATTTCTGTTACATATAAAAATGTAAGTAAATTTTGTTATATTTAGAAATGTAACATATTCTATGATATCTATCCATATAACTAAATGTGTTATATAATCTATTACGCAAAGTGTCACAATATACACCCAATCTCACTCTTCTGTCTTCTCTTTCACACACAAATTCACACAACACACACATGCACATACACGTACACATATTTTATTATATATATTATTTTTATTATTAATAATTTTTTTCCAACAACCATGTAAGTATACTGTCATAAAAATAAATTATACTTTTACATAATTGTAAAAATAAGCACGTAGATGTCACAAAATTAGCTACATTCTCAAATCAGTGGCGAAGCCACATGGAGATATGCGGGTCCATGGGCCCCCCACCAATTTTGAAAAAACACAGGGGTATTTTAGTAATTTTAATTATTTATAAATTAAAAATATTTAATATCGAAAATATTGTTAATCTAGCTCTACTTTCCTTACTTCCGCGCAATTCTTTCGTTGTTGTTGTTCGCGTTTGTCGCTACTATTATAAATCTGTGTTGTGATGCGGC
>JAYDZE010013344.1:0-10246 GCA_034509125.1 Monilaria moniliformis
TGGTGAGACATGGTTCTTGCCCATTGTGCAGAAGGGATCTGTGATATACTTATTCTGATTATATTACATGAAAAACCGTTTTTTTATTTCTTCATACTTACATGTAGGGTATGACCATTCATCTGTTCGAACCATTAGTTGTAAAATATCTCCCTATAGTCTCTCATATGTATGTAAAAAAAATTCTAGACACCAGTTTCAGGTTTGGTCATTCTGCTTTGATCATCCTTTAGTGTAGGGAAAATTTTGACTTGTGATAGTGGTCTCATCGTGTCCTATGTTTGGTTTAGCTGTATACATTGTATTTTAACAACACAAACCTTGCTTCATGATAGGAGTTTCCCTCTTAATGTATTCTATGCCACGAGTTAGGGTTTATTGGTCGAACAATGGTTGGGTTCTCATGCCTCCTTAACTACTAAACTCTGTTGCTAATTCGTTAGTCTTTAACTATGTCGACCTCTGTCACTTCACTGTAGGAACGCTTGTCGTACCTGGATCCAACTGTAATAGCTCTATTATTTGGTGATCTTATTTATTTGCTATTTCAGTGGTTTTGCATGTATATATGAGTGTACAGTTTGAGAAAAAACTAAGGTGTTCTTGTATTCTTGAGTCTGTCCATTGCACATCATGTCATGCTTCTACTCGTATTCATTTTACAGACAGATTAAGGTAAGAAGTTAGGTTGCCTCAAAATCTTAGGTTTTGGTTTCACCCAATTTTTTAGGCTAGTTATTTCAAAATGCTGAGTTTAAGGATGCCATCTCCCCTTTGTGGGGGCAAGTGTGTTCTGTTCATGGCATTTTGATGTACAAAGCTACAGCTATGCAATTTTTGTCTGCACCATAATTCACAAAATTGGATAAATACCAGTCTTTTTTATGCCATAGTTAGTTCTATTTTTGATTCACAAGTAAAACATGTGCAAAGGATAAAAGACATATGCCCTAATTAAGATGTTTTAATTATTACTTATGGGTATCCTAAGTTTTGTGGCTTTATCAAGGCTTTCTTCTCATGTTATTATGTGCAGCCGACATCACTCATTAAATGTTAATTAATCAGTAATTAAATTATTAATTAAGTGTTCCTTCCGTTCATCATATAATGTCTTATTTTGCCAAAAAATTATGTCCACAATAATTTATATTCCATGAATTTTTTTCATTCATTTTCATTCATATTTATAACGAAGTCAAAAAATTTCTTAAAATCCACGCCAAATTTAAATGAGATAATTTATGATGAACGGAGGGAGTATTAGTTACTAGTTAACTATGTACCAGATCCACAAGGGCGTGACGAGAGAAGGAAGTTACATAAACGAACAAAAGACGAATTAATATTTACAAGATAAATTTAAATTATTGACGAATTATTTTCAGAAAGTGCATCGGAGAAATTGTGAACTTGTTCTTCCAACAGAAAATTTCACAGTTTAATAGATGCTATATTTCAAAAAAGAGTAGTAGTATAGTCTAGTATAATATTAATATATTATATATTTATTCTTTCACAGCATTGATACATAATATATTAATATTTATGTACGAATATACATAATTGTATTCATCAATAGTGAATATTGCAATTGATACAATCGACCACCATAAAAAAGAGCGACTCTGTTTCTCGGGAGGACATTGGAATGATAAAGAAATGGGGGCTACTTAGTATGTATAATATTAAAATAAATTGACCTTTCAAAAAAGCATAAAATATTGAAATTGAAGAAAAATAATATTTTAGAAAGTGATGTAATGGATACCAATGAATTGTGGCATGACGAAATATGACAAAATAGTTAAACCATAATAGAATTTAAGATAAATTAATTATAGTATTAAGATAAAAATTTATTGTTGTTGTTTTATAAATAAGATAAAAATAAATGTAACGTTTGATTACTTAGATTAAATTATAAATAAGAAGAAAAATAATTATTTTCTCTTTATTAAAATATAATAATTTGAGTGATGTATTTATTTATGGCAATATTAGTCAAATAAAGTAATAAATTGATATCAACTTAAGTAATGAGAGTGATTAATTTATTAGTTAATTTATATTAATTAATGAATTGTGATTAATATTAATTAATTATTATTGATTAATATCAAGCAAGCTATTATGATTACTGTTATTGATTACTAATTAATTTATTGATTAGTTTTAATTAATTAATTATTAAAGCTAATTTAATGATTAATTAATATTAAATCTGCACACAATCGAACAAAATTTGATTCCCGAGGTGAAGAACGCAAAGAGAAACACAGAAGTGAAACCCACAAAATGAAGAACACAAAGCAACACTGCAATTTTCCATCAATGTAACAATGAAAAACACGAAAGCAGGGGCCAACTTCAAGAACAAAAATTGAGCCCAGAAATGCAACCAAAAAAAATAATTGAATAACACGATTGAATAGCACAAATATAGGAATCACAGCCATAATCAAAGAATGAAACTCAAGAAAAACCAAGGGCACATACCCAACCCAGAAGTTCGAACACAGAGAGAAATGAAATTGAGCCTGAATCGAAACGAAAAACCAACCCAGAAAAATGAAGAACGCTAATCTACACCCTATTGAAGCCAAAGCGAAATGAAAGTGAGGCCGGAATCGAACCCAAAAATTTGAGGCCAAATGAAGAACACAAAATCCAACCAAGAGATTGGAAATAATGATCTTGTTCTGCTCTTGGTTTGTAACAAAGTATTCTTGAGAAGGGTGGTTGGAACCAGGAGCCACTTCACGTCTTCACTAGTATTCATTTCAAAGTTGATAATTTCATAACCTCAGCAAGATCAGTACAGTCTAGGCATAGACTTATATCTCCACTAGTAATTCACGTGATAGTTCATATTTCGCATCAATGCATTCAACCAAGGACTCAAAATCTCTAATAGCATTAAACTTATAAAACTATTTTATCTTTCACTTGAATGCATTTAGTACAGCCTACCTAGAATCATACTCACAACATAGAAGCATTCTTGCCAACTCATTCACACAACTTATTTCTCCATGTAGTAAACAAAACTACCTCTGTCAGGATTTTAGCACACATAAGCTGAATGAAACCAAAACATATAGAAAAAGTAGATAAATCCAAATATAACCCGAAATATTCAAAAAACGGCTCATCATCTTCTCATTACTCAAAAATGCAACACATCCTTCTGGCGAAGAAATAGAAACCCATGGAACATAAGGTATATCCATACACAGCATCCACCAAATGCTCGCGTAACAAAAACGTCAGCCTATAAATAGCGGACAATTGCAAACAAAGAACCCCAAGAAAAACAGAAGTAGATCCCAAGATTAGAAAAACCTGTTCATTATTTTCTATCCTCCTTTGTTCTTCACCAAGCTTCGTGTTTTTATTTGTCTATAGAAATCATCCCATCACATATATTAAGATCAAAATCAACGATCTCCCGGTAAATAATATATCCAGCATAAACTGCTGGTTGATCTTTCCTCAAGTTCTCTCAGAAAAAATCACGGAAAAGGGAAGAGAGAGAGAGAGAGAGAGAGAGAGAGAGAGAGAGAAACAAGTTCAGCACTGTGAGAGCTGTGTGCATCATCTGAACAGCTTGGTCTGTCGTAATATATTGTGCCGATGATTCCACATTTCCAGATGACGGCATGGGATATGCCTCTCTTTATGTGGCTTCTTTCTCATCCAGTGTAACACTGTTGAGATGTGCTGCAAGCATATTCGGACTAGATCTGTTAATTGATTGAGGACTCATTACAGTAGTTTGAGGAGGTGACATTATCCATTTCATCCAATCTCCTTTGCGCCTCACTTTATCACCCTGCAAAGCAAAGGAAGTCACTTTAGCTAACTACAAAACCAGCTAAAAAGTTATCCATCCTAGTACATAACATATCGCAGTGGGACTGGAAATTCTATATAAAACACGTCATAGGACCAAACCATTAAAGACCAATATAGTGCTAAACACTAAATAAATATAAACAGAATCTGATTGAAGTAGATTATCCAATGCAATTAGAACTGACTCACACGAGAGACATCATGGTGATAAATACAAGTACGATATAAATTCGCTTATAACTCACCTGCACTTCCACAGCATTCGAAGATTTTATAACATCCAATATAAGCTGAATATTGTCTGTCAGCTGCATGACCTGTAAGCGCGAGTTACATTAAACACAATAGGTAAGGAGAAGATCATATCATCATGATGAGTTTAAACTGCTTATATCAAACAAAAATAAAAATAAAAATAAATGAAATTGCAAAATTCTGTACAGGCTCGGCTAGGTGAGCACTTTTCTGACACCCAAGACACTCCAGCCTAACATTGTATATAAATATAATACAGAGTCAACATGCAAAATAGTTGACAGAAAAATCATCATATATCTCAGCTTAGTAATAAAATTGAGTGGCTATAGGTGCTAAATAGTTCACAGCAAAGTCTGCAAGCTACCTACTGAAACTATATTTTTATTTTCTGATGGTAAATTGGAAATGAAAACTTTGGAAGGCCCATGAAAAAGTTATAAATGGATATTTTAAGTATTTTAAAGCCCTCCAAAATAATATATGACCCTTCAAAAATATTTTCTAGAAATCTAGACCTAGAACATAATCTTCTAACCAACTTGTGGTTTAGATTAACTCTGTATACACAAATCTTGTGCTGCTGACATTCTAAAAGAATGATTGGTGTATTTTAACAACCACCATCATCTCAAGGACATTGATCCAACTTTCACAAAGCTACCAAATCTCACCAAAAAGATTATTTCCATTCTCATTCTCATTCATTATATATCAAATCAACTAGTTCCATCAAAAGTTACAACCACGCAATTAATTTCCCAATTTAATTCCTTTTGGGGCCATTCAATAACTTGAAGACCCATAAAATTCATTATCAAAAGAGGAAATTAAACAAAAACAAAAAATTGAAAATCAATTGTGGTCTTCTTACTTTCTTGAAGCCTGCTATTAACTCAATAGAAACCCATCCCTCGCCATCCATATTCTGACGCAAGAATGTGTCTTTTACCAAGTTCTCGTTACTACAAGACATAAAATACAATAAACATGAGCTAAAAAATAAGACCTAAATACAAAAAACAAAAGAAACCCGCAAATAATACCTAAAATAATAATCGATCTGATTCACTATCTTGGTAGGCAAGTGAGGATCATGCATGGAGAAAAACATTGATGGCATTGGAACCATAGACATAGGCCTAAGTGAATCTGGATGAGGCCCGGGGACATAAAATACTGGTGATTGCATTTCTGTAGATTCATCAAACAATTGTAAGAATAAATATTATGTACACCACACATACATTCTACACACTCAAAAGCATAATTCAAAATAGCAAACTTACCGGTATAAACTACGGGTGCAACAAAAGGTCGTACAGCAACCGGAGGTGGGGGAACAAAAGGCGTATTAGGAGCCGGTCCACGTAGGAAAGGCCTAGAACCTGTTCGTTGTTGGGGTCCATGACTTTCTCTATGGTTAAAACTTCGATGACCCCAATCTTGTTTTCCACCACGTTCTTGATCACGTCTCCCACCATGGTGATAAGAACCATCTCCTCGAGTAAGTGGTCCACTATTATTCCTTCTATAAGTACGTTGTGGTTGTGGTTGTGCCTCATTCGCACTATAAGATCCTCCTCTTTGGCCATCGTCCTTATTTTTTGTGTTATTATCCCTAGAAGGTTCTCCAACTGAAACTTTATCGACCACTGAACCATGTTGTGGAAAAGGAGTTTGAGAAATATTGTCTGTAGCTGGCATGTATGGACTCATGTGCGGACTAGAGCTGCCACTACTATGCTTCGTTGACTCTCGCTTCAGGCGAGAGGAGACAACATGATTTGAAGCTGAATTTGGACTTGAGATACTACTAACATCTTTTGGTGAAGACAGAGAACCTCCAGTAAAATCCTCCTATCACATCACAACACAAACACAAATTTACAGATACCATTTTCATGTTCAAGAAACATTTAGTACTAAATTAACGCTAATATACATTCATTTCTTTCGAAGTATAAAATAATATAGGCACAACAATCAAGTTCAACAATCAAATACAAAATACATAATTCTATAGTAGTACTAATATTTAACAGACATTAGATTCATTGCATGATTTACCCATACAAATAAAATCAATATGCATGGAAAAAAATAACAGTAGATTAGTAATAAAAAAATCATTCAAGCTCATAAAAATATAGATGAATACAACTATAAGAATCAGATTAAATAAAAAGAAATGCACAACGACCAAAAACCTGTGGGATACTGATTGATCCATGAGAGAGAGGCTTCAAAGAATATGTAGAAGGAGATTTAGGGGATGCACGAGCAGACTCGGACAGAGCTGGCCACAATTCGGCACCCATGACAGCACCCACCGCCTCGGCAGCTGCCCCATTGGATGGCTTGTTCCACACTGGCTTCTTTCCGGTCTCACCATTTTCAAGCTGAAAATCTTCACCCGCCGCCCCGGCCAAACCATCATCTACCACCGTGTTAGCTTCTTTGATAGGTAAGGAATCCAAAGACGTAGAAGAAGAGGAAGTCAAAAAGTGTTCCTGATCAACGATTCCCGAAATCGGAATAGACGGAGGAGAGGCGGAGGGGGAAGGCACGCCACGCGCCGCCGACGACCTCCTTGATTGGTGACCCCTAGGAGAATTTTGAGCTTGAGTAGGAGCGGAGGAAGCGTCTGAGGCCGTCGCCATCCCAAAATTAGGGTTTTCTTCCTCCACCAAATGAGGGTTTTGGTACTCCCCAATTCAACAACTCAACAAATTCAAAGAATTAGTAGTAGCTTTTGGAATCTAATTCCAATATTTGATTGGGTTAGAGAAATTTCACTGAATCAAAACTCAAAACATCCAAAATAAGACAACACTTGGGGGGTTAGAGCTGATCAATTAAACTAAAAGAAAAAAAAAAATCGAAGAAATAGAAATGAGAAAGAAAAAAAATTCGAATCGAATCCAATCGAATCAATCAAAAGAACATTCCAAAAATCGATCGGAATCGAACGAAAGAGAGGAGACGGAGGGATTTCTTCTCGTCACTCAAGTTTCCCTTTTTTCTTCTTCTACAGAGAAAAACAACTCTCGGCTCTCTCGCTCTCTCTCTCTCTCTCTCTCTCTCTCCGTAGCTTTCTCTCTTATTCTTTGCTTAGCACTAAATATTACCCACTGGATTTCATTTTTTTAATATGGGTTAAAAATATAATCATTTGTTTGTATTACGTATTCCAATTGTACGAATAAAAAAGTATCCTTAAATACTCATAATTGTGGTTTGGTCCATGTCTAAAATTAAATAATAAATGTGCTTTCATCCAATAAATATAGTTTTTGTATGTACACCGTACACGCAATTGAGTTAAAATTTGTGCGTGTCTCTGTGTGTATATCTTTTGTAATCCGATTACTATGGGTCCTGTTCATTTAATCATGGAAGTAGCATTTTCATGATTCATGATAAAAAATATATATAAATTATATATATATAATTGGATTTTTTAGATATTTTATATTTAAATTAGTTTATAAGTATTGATTGATTTAAAATAAATTAATATATTATATATTTATCCTGTTGCAATAATTTAGAAAAAAATTAACTAGTCCAAATTAGATATTTACAAATTTAGAAAAAGATTGATTTTTTTCATTAGATATCTATATATTTATCTTCAAATTAATTTTGTGGCTCTGTTTGTAGGATCTATCAAACTAATTTTTCAATCATATCTTTTAAAATATAATAGGGATAATTTAGTAAATAAATAATAAAATTAATTTAAATAAAACTGATTCAATCCAATTTAAAATTTAAGACTATTATGTATGTACAATTTATGTACATTTATGTTTTCCCAAATTTTATATAGTTTTGGTGGGCTGTGACTGTTTTCGAACTTGTAATTTCGCAAACTTGGCCCTGCCTACATTTTCAAGGGCTTTATAATACATAATATGTCAAGATTTATAAGTTATTAAAATGTGTAGATAACTGAACTTATAAATTAAAGAGAAATGTGTCTCTTCGGAGATATCCAATCGACAAAGTTCTCTATGTTAATTAACAAAAAGGTATATAAAAAATAATAAATCTTAGCAGAATTGTTTTCATTAAACTGATGGATGATTATAAGATCATGAAAAGATACACCAGAGTTTGTTTTGCAATTTATAAACTATCTAAGCTATTTACCAAACAATTTTCAAGATTTTATAAGTTATTTTGAAGAGTTTATAAATTTAACCATATAATTTCTTAGTAATAACTGTATTGTCATTTTCGGGACACCAAACAATGCGGAGAAAAAAAGAAAGAAAGAAAAGAATGACAGAAATATGTAAGAATCTATAATTTAGATTTTTCATATTTATCGGATTTTGTATAAGAGGACATTAATATTTAATATTTTGATGGGAACTACAAATGATAGTACATAGGACACTTGACACATATACAAAATTGTAGTTTAGAAAATAGAATTATGGAATTAAACAAATCTTTTTGGTTGATTTAAATCATAAATGATTGTCTTATAAATAGTTTTGATAGCAATAATACTAATGTCGTTCAAAATATAGAAAGAAGAAAATTCATCCAAGAAGTTAAGACTCGATCTGCTTTCCTCATAACATGAAAATTTGTGACATTTTAGTTGTAACTTGTGAATTCATTCACTCCACCAATTAGAAAATATGGCCATTACATTTGGGCGCAATCTTGATAGATTTTAATTTTGTGTAACATCAACAAGTCACACATGCATACACTAAGCAAGTATTGTACAAGAAATTTAATAGATGAACTTAAATTCATATACTTTCTAGTCATTATCTCGATCTCAACGTAATAATATTGATGAAATTCGAACTCATAGCCGTTTTACACATAGTATCGCCTAGATCACACCACTATCTCGGTAGGTCATGATTGAGAGTTATTCTTTAGTTTTAGTTTATTTTCAATGAACTTAAGCAAAATATTAATGAAAAAATGAATTATGAGTTTGTTAGTCACAAATCACAATCTCTCACTTGCACCACTAACTAGGTGATCTCAAAGATAATTTACAACGCCAAACCTTGCTATATATGATTATAATTTATTTAAGGTGCTTGGTTATAGATAATAGAATTAGTGAACGCCAAAGGGAGGAAGGTCATTGTCAATGATTATAATTGATATGTTAGGTTGGAATATAAGTAATTTAATGATTGCCTTTATTTTCTTTACCATGTTTTCCCATTGGTCATTATTAATAATATATTTTTGTTATCTCTTCAATTAAATTCGTTGTTAGGGGAGATAAAAGTATATAATATTCCATCATGACACATAATTTTTTTTATTTCTTTCAATTTGTGTTATACATGTGCCGTGGCGGATTTAAAACTGAAAAATGGAAGGGGTGAACTTAGTTGCGGTAAACTAAATTTTTCAGTCATATTTTTTTTCGAGACGGGCCGACAGCTAAGGAAGGGAGCGACCATGGTGATTTTCTGGCCGGGGTATTGGGAAATTGCCTGTCAGTAGGGGTCGGCCGCCCCCTCCCGCCCACCCGTATCTGCCGATGCATATGTGGAATTTTGCTACCACCACATACTTAAATGGGTAACACGATAAAAAAAAATGTTATACTATATATTAATTTATTAAACAACTATAGTTTTATCTATTGTCATAAATTAATAAATTATTTAAATAAAAAAATTGTTATTTTGAGAATGTAAGAACACTTGCATTAAATATATAAAGTAACTAAATTTGTAGTGAAAATTAACTGCACCGAAAATAAATTTTCACTTTATCTAGCAAGAGAAATGCATCCATCGTAGATCTTAACGATATAATAACAGAAAATAATTTTCGGTTTTCACAATATGAAATATGGGTGAACATTCGAATTTCGGTTCGAATTAGGTAAATCCGAACCGATCCGAAAATCCAAAATTTTCTAAAAGTTAAATCCGAATCGAACCGAATTATCCGAAATCCGATCCGAACAAAAAATCCAAAATTGCATTAAAATTTCAAAAAACCTAAAAAAGAATCCGGAAATCTAAAAAATATAAAATTATTTTATAAATTAATTCCAATAAAGTTGGTAGTATAACAAATATGTTGTAATAATAGTGTGAAATTGAGGGTCTTAATTAGAATATATATATAC
>JAYDZE010013355.1:0-10246 GCA_034509125.1 Monilaria moniliformis
GTTTTGCATAATATATAAATATTTAAGGCATATGAGGAAAAGAAATTTAGTAGGAACAATCGCTTCGATTTATATGAGAAACAATATGAGATGAATCAAGATGAAGTTAGATATCTAAGGGGTTTGGGGTATTTATAAAAATGATGAATTAAGTAATAAAAATTAAAAATAGACAACGAAAATATTAAAAAATAATAACAAAATAAAAATTAAAAAATCTACCATGGTCAGCAAAATAAAAAAATGAAAATATATTTAACATTTGAAAATTTACGTAAAAATAAAATAATTTAAAAAGTGCCCATGTGTCGAGGCGCGAGTGACTTACACCATGGCCTGTGATTGGTATGTGCAGAGAGACCGCATGTAGTGGTGCAAAATCAATAGGAAGAAAAATAGATTAATTGAAATGAACTTAGATATATGAGAAGTTTGGAGTAATTCATTTCAAAAAATTAATAAGAAAAAAAAAAGAATTGTTGGCAACGAAAATATTTAAAAAAATAATAAAAAATGAAAATGTATCTAAAATTTGAAAATTTGCAAAAAAAATATTCAAAAAGTGCCTCAAGCGCCGAGGCGCGAGTGGCTTGCACCGCGGCCTGTGATTGGTGTATGCGGAGGGACTGCACATAGCGGCATAACTGCTAGCGCCACAACACTCACGGGCTGACACTGCGGCCGGCGTTCCCCCTAAGCCCGCGGCACGCCACGTGGTTGCGTTGCGGGTGCCCTAATACAATATATTTATCGCTCAACACCGACTATATAGACATATATTTATACGGATTAACCCGCTAGTTTTACAGTTTTTGAATACTCGTTCTTGAAGTATTATTTATATGTTCCTAAATTTGCCCGACTAATTTTAATTAAGATGTTCTTGGTCTTCCATGTCACCTTTCCAAGTAAATTTAGATATGAATTCACCTTTATAAATGTGACTAGCCTTCATATTAACTTGGAATATCAATTTACTTTCTGAGTACACACTGTAATAACGTGTACCATATTTGACTAAAAAAATATTAATTGGAATTGAGATAAATAAACACATCATTTACCAACTAAAACCACCTTAATAAAAGAAATCACTCAATATTTGTCACATCCAATAAAAATTATATAGGAAAGCTGCATACTTTGAGACCCCAACATAGTTCTAACTGCACCAATCAAATTCATCCTCTTTGCTTTTATATGGTTGATATTGGTAGGGTAAATTTTTTAGTAAATAAAGTACAAAATCAAACCAAATAATTAGATCCCACTATCTCAAATATTCAAATCCATCACAATTAGAAGATCCATGTGGGCTCATAACGCATCCGTTTGGGCCACTCTGTCTACTTTCTTTCTCTCTCATACCATTGGAGGCCATTATGCACTTTGGAAAAGAAACAACCAAAATATTCCCTACTCAAATCATTTTATTTTTAAATAATGATTTCTCGTAAGAAATTCATATTACTTTATTTACTTATAATTATTTATTATTAGTGCATGCATAAAATACTTAGTACAGCAAAAATGTGATGTAGTTTTACGATAAAAATTGAGTACACAATAGCAATTTGTCTTAGGTTATATCTTTTTATTTTTGTATTATGGTTATTACGGGTATTCGTTTGCCCAGTATTAAATTGGCTCAAGATTATCCGAGATTGTTAGCCCGAGATTATCCGTTATTAATTTTGACATATGGGAGGCCAAGATCCATAAGAGATCCGTAAGGCAAGACTAACCATACATAACATTGTCTCGAAACTAATTATCGAATAGAATCAACCCAAACCGAATATCTACAAAGTTTAAATTTTTTCGCATTTTAAAAATAGGACGGATCTTTGAGATACATAATTTTTTTCAAAAATCTCGCCGGATTGAAAAATATTACAAATGAAGTGAAATTTTCTTATCGATATATCTCAACATTTGCTATCTTATTCTTATTCTTATGTGTCCTTTTGCCTTGAATGGAATTCTATAAGATAAACTGAATCTTGAAGGGTATGAATTGTTTACAAAAATTCATAAAAAAAGCTACATCATTTGGATCATGTAACATGAAGATACGTAATTTATGTGATTATTTAATTCACGATTGGATCAAAACTTAGATAACTATACCTTATTTTATCTCCCAGTCTATTCTTTAATTTGGACTACGACTATCTTCTTTGATAGAATAGGCACATACTCTTTCCACCTTTGTCAGTTAATTGATAAAAGTATTCATCCACCCAAAACTGGAACACTGAGATCAGTTGCAGATCTAAAATTGACAAATGAAAGGGGCGGAATTAGTTGCAGTAGCGGAATTAGTTGCAGTAAACTAAATTTTTCAATGATCTTCTTTTTTGGGACGGGCCGACAGCTAACGAAGGGGGCGACCATGGTAGTTTTCCGGCTAGGGTATTAGAAAATTGCCCATCCGAGGGGTCGGCCGTCCCCTCCTCCCCTGTATCCGCCGCTGACTGAGAAACTAGTCTTATAAAATAGCGAGCAATGAATAGGAAATGACACATTGGGTATGTGTAATTACATTTCTAACAATATTAATGTAGAAAATAACAAGATAAGGTAAACGTTATTGGATAAAATGGAACATAGCTATGCATAATTATACACACTTACAATTATTTATAGTAATTAAGAAAATTAATATATCAGTTTCTATTTCCACCATTATCTTCTTTTTCTTTCTTTTTTTTTCTCTCAAAATCATCTCAACCTTCAGAAAATTTAAAAAATAGTCTAAAATGCTACTCTTTAACTTGTAAATGGACGATTCACTTTTCATATATTTATATATATTGGGCATGTATACACCTTAATAACACCGCACATCTTGATCAATGCGGTCAAACTATCTATGTTCCCAATATTATTTTGCTCGACATTTGTGATGCAGCTATCGAGCTTCTTAAATAAAATATAAAGGGCGGGAGGGGGCGGCCGACCCGCCTGACGACTAACTTTCTCTTAGTATCACCGGTAAATCGATATGGTTGCTTCTTCCACGATGACTGGATATGTCTTTATTGCGGTTCGGAGCTTGAAATTTTTTGCTTCTCTGAAAAAAATAAAGTTTGAAGAAATCGTATGTGCTAGAATCATCTATTGTTGCGACTTGGAGACTGAAGAAAATGTCGTGCAGATATATGTTCTGAAGCCACTGAATAAGACTTTTCAACCGTAGCTATTGGATTACGCCACCTCCATTTTCAACTTCTGGATCTGCCACTATCTTTTATAGTAGTCATACAATACCGACTATTTACGAGATATATAAATAGTGACGACCACAGATTTCTTATCTTCAAAATTTAGAAACATATAGAGAGAGAAGTATTGACAAAAAGGGAAATATAAACGTGGTGGTGTTGTGCCAAACTTGTTAGCCCACAAAAGGAGGCAATAAATAATGTAGTATGAGATTGGAAACAGAGTAAAAATAATAATACAAGAAGGAAGCAAATTGGGGAGCAATCACATGCTTTGGTGGTATGGACCCACAGACCCTATCAAACAGTAGATAAATAAGTGGGGCCCAACATGCATTGTCAGCCCCCCATGTGATGCTGTGCTTGTCGCGACCCTTTCCCTTCCACTCCATCAAAGGCAGCAAAAAGACAGACCCCACCCCCTCTCTCTCTCTCTCTACAACTATTCTCTCTTTCTCTCTCTGCATGCATATATGTATATATCAATACAATAAACAGCTGCAGCTAACTGACAAATTCATACGATTACTTTTTTTAAATTATAAAATCATTTTGTCAGTCTCTAATCAAACTCAGAAAGAGACACCAATCAGACACATTATTCTATGTCACACACAAATATTTCAAATATTATGTTGACTAAAATACCCCTGTTGGCCATCTAGCTTAGGCTAATGATAATTTTAACTGCGCCGGACTACTAATTAAGATCGAACATCAAACGTATGCAACGACAATTAAAAACAATTTATTATATCTTTATCTTTTTGTCAGAAATTATATTATCATACATCGTACATGCATGTGTAGATCAACTTTTCTAGGGGGAATTTTATGTGTTGGACCAAAGAGTAATAATGTGAAAAGTCAATTCTACCCCTCTTTACAAAATAAATTCCTCTACAATTACTCAAGAAAATTTAAATTTTCCTCAAATTTTGTACAAATCACCATAACTTACATAGAAATTAAATGGATAATAACAACAATTTCTTGCTTCATTCCTTTACTTTTTACTCATAATATACATGGTATTAGTACAATAATTTTACAATGATATCACAAGGCAAACACTGCCTTTTCTTTCACTTTGTTACCTAATAAAATTACTTTTATAAATGTGGGCAAGCCATCAAATGGTGAGCAAAGAGAGAAAATTACAGCCCCTGATGAAAGATATTCGTAGATGTTTCTTTTTTTTACTATTCACTATTTTCTTCTTCTTTAAACCTGTGGTCCAACAAATTTCAACTACAGATGTGAAAGGTGATAAACAGTACAACAACATGTGAGAGAGAAAATGGATGGCTGACCCACTCTTCTTTACTGCCTTTTTTATGTAGGCAACTTGTATGGTAGTAAGTAATATGGTATTGGACACTAATCCTGCTTCTTCTGGTGTGACATTAATGACGAGTTGGGGTGGTGGTCGTAGCTCCGGTGGTGGTGGTGGTGGTGGTGGTGGACTACATGTATCGATCTTCGGCCTGATCGGAAAAAGAAGTACACAACTAACCTTAATAATGACAATGCAACTACTTCAAATTAAAGGAAACAAGTACTATATATGGTTATAGATTATAAAAAAGTTATAAGTGAGCTAATTAGCTTAAGATGGAATGTGAAATGGTACAATTTACCTTTTCATTAAGGGTTGTTAGTAGGAAGGCCGACAAGGGATCTAGGGCTACATTCCGACGGTCTCGTGACCGGAGGCAAACCTATATCATAATCATGTAAACCTATATCATAATCATGTAATTTATACTTTTGATTAGGAACAATAATAGGAGTTATAATAAGTCATGAGCAGAAATGGGAGTAAATGTGGGTTTTATTATACCTAGGAACTTGGAAGTAACATGATTTAAAAGAAGCCATGTCTAATGCAGCTGAGGCGGGAAACAACGATGAGCCGGTGATCAAATTATTGTTAGTGGATGGCGCGGAGACCTTTTCCGACTCCATGTTGTCGTTGGAGAAGGCAGTGGCCAAGTCTCCACCAGCCTTTGGGGAAGCAAAGGGGCTATCGGGGAGGTTGTGCTCCAAGCTACAATATACATTCATTTGAACTGATCGTTATTGTCACCGAGGATAAATTGGAGCATTTTATTTCATTTGCAAATAAAAATGATATATACCTTTCTTGTAAATATTCACTTTGTTTGGGGGGGCTGTACTTGCCATTGCTTGGCTCATCTTCCTCTTTCACATTCACATTTGTAGCCAGATGCGCCTCGCGATTGGAAGCAGCAGCAGCGGAGGCAGCATAGGATCCAATCGAGCCATTTTCTGCAATCACAAGACGATGAGTTTAAGTAGTCAAGTTCTGTTATAATTCTAAAAACGATGGAAATGAGAATGTGAACCTTCTTTGGCTTCTGGGCTGGTGCGGTTGCTGGGGTGACTGAAGAACGTCGGGGAGAAGGTCGTGGGAGATGACATAACAGCACCACTAGAGAGGGTGCGGTGGTGGCTATTCCTCTTGACATCGAGAAGCTGAAGGCCCATGAGCCGCCTGTTCTGTAGCTCGATGGCCTGCTGCAGATCAGCTTGCTCCTCCAATTTCCTCCTCCACAACAGATCCTGAGTATTGTACAACATTCTTGCACCTAAATACAGAAACGAATGTAACAATACAAGATCAATTAAACAATCAATCAATCAATCTTTCAGGGAAGTGCTTAATTTCCCTAAGCGTTTTGACCAAGTGTCTCTTACCAAGGTGAAGATCGTAAGGATCTCTCGACTCCAGCCCGGTGGGGCTGCCGCAGCCGGGGAATTCCCCTCTTTCCATTTGTTGCTGTTGTTTCCTGCATACATAGAATGTCCCACAAACATTATAAGCAAAAACTCAAGAATCTTGAAATCTCTTCAAACGGATGATGCAAAAGTGATAATTAACAACAACCTATGCTTGTCTGGGATCTTCCCCTTCTCTTTGTAGGGCTTGACGAGCACCCGGGCGTCGCAGACGAAATGAGGATTTCCCTTGGCGAGAATGAGCTTCACCGTGTCCGGGAAGTCGAAGGTGACGAAACCAAACATCCTCTTCTGCTGATAAGGGATCCTCACATCTTGAACCGGCCCAAAATTACTACAAAACCAACCCCAATTAGCAACAAAGACCAATAAAAGTACAACCAGTAAATAAAATGCACCTAAAATAACTGGACACATCCTCCTCCTTGAAAGTGCTATCAGCAGGGAACGTCAAGTAAATCTGCCTCGACCCAGGATTCATCCCGAAATCCAGGCGGCCTCGCCCGAACTTGTGCATCCCATCGCCCATCATCAGAGATCTAAACCGCCCCAAACATAGACATTGTCTCAGAAATCAACATTTGAAGCACAACAAATCTTGAATTATTATAAAACAAAATAAGAATCTAAAATAATACCGTGGGCTATCAGGTGGAAGGTGCTGCTGCTGAAGAAAATTCATGCATTTGTTAGCTGGCAGTGGAGAGTAAGGGAAATTAGCCGAAGCCATGAGCTGCTGAGTTGACTTTGATCTCATCAGCTCCTGACACTGCTCCATCATCTCAAACTTACTAGGCGACCCCACCGCCGCCGCAGCGCCGCCATCTCCCTCGCCGTGGAGGAAGCGGCAGCTCGTCCCGTTCTTACAAAACCCTCTTGCGTAGAACAAGCACGGCTTCCACCCAAACCCCCCTCCCAAATCATCTGTTTGCAAGCAGATATCGCTGACGGAGCAGCTCCGGCGATGCGCGCCGCCGCCCCAGAAGAGCATGGGGTCACTCCCGGTGGGGCTGGACGCCAAATCCTGGTATAAAAAATCGGAGCTTTTCTGGCCCAGCGGCGGGGAGCCGTCGTTGAGGAAGGAGAGCTGATCTTGGAGGTACAGCTCGTCGATCAAGTCAACCCCGGCGCCACCGTAAAAGGGCGCGGCGGTGGAGTTCATCGTTGACGGCGGCGAGCTGCCATTGTATGTGCTAGGACTGATCAAGTCGTCCGATGTCTGAAAATCCGAGAAATTGCTGGAGTTTGTCCAAGAAGAAGGCGCGGTGCAGGAGTGGTTGGTGATGCTGAGAGGGGAGGGGAGATTTACGCCGCCAATCATTCTTGAGGAAGCTGAGGAGCAAGAATTTTGTCTAGAGAGAGAAAGTGGGTTGCTGAAGGGTGAGGAGGGAGATGGACTTGAAGGAGTCGAGGGCATGTTTAAATTGAGGTCTTTCTTGGCTTGGATAATCACGGATTGGATAAGGGTTTCTGGGCCAAAGGCGAGACGGATCATCTCTTTCTCACCATGATCTTGGATTAGAAGAAACCCCATGATTTTGGAGGCATTTTGAGGGTCCAAATTTTGGATCCTTTGGAAAACAATCTTTGTTGCTTCGTATGCATCCATGTCTGATTTTTTGGGCGGGTTTGGCTTGGTGGTGAAGATTCCACTCAACTCTTTCAAAGGTAATACCCTCTCTCTCTTGTTTTATCACTAATTGTGGTGATGTTCCTTTTTTTTTCTTCTTTTGAGTAAAGAGTGCACAAAAGCTAATGGAGAAAACAGCAAAAAAGGAATTTTCTTTAAAGAAAAAAGAGACTCTCTCTATCTCTCTCTCTCTCTCTCTATCTCTATCTCTATCTCTATCTCTATCTCTATCTCTATCTCTCTTGTTTCCACGGCCACACCTACCCAGCTGTAATAGAGTAGAAGCAGTAAGTTCACTTCATTATCCTCTTGCTCCTGCAGAAACCCCATAAAAGGAAAAGAAAAAAATTATAAGTGTTAAAGAAAGTAGTATTTCCCGTGAGGAGAAGCTCATAAAGGGAAGAAAAGGAAAAGTTTGATGAAACTTGAAAGTTTCCTATGTCCTAGTTTTTATTTTTGAATTTCTCTGCATAGAAAGATGGATACATACAGAAAAGATTTATAAAAATCACACACGCGCGCACAAACAAGGGTTACAACTTTCAAGAAAAACCCATAAAAAAGATGGAATCTTTTTTCCTTCAAACACAACAACTTTGCCGAGAACTCCAACAAGCAGAAACACTACTTCAATCTTACCGGTTTAAGTGAAGAAGAGAGTAATTAGATGGGAGCCCATATCATCAACTCTCTCTCTATCTCTCTCTCTAGAATCTCTTTCTTTCCTTTTTCTCAGGGCTCAACATATGTTTGTTAGCAATGGAAGTTGCTACAAAAGCCAAAGCAGCACCTTCTTTCTATGCAGCTGCCAGCCCTGCAGAATTTTTAGCTGCAGTTAGACAGCAACAGCAGAAGATGGCACAGGACCATTTAATTCATTTCATTGCTGTCAAATTAAGTTTTTCATGACAGCAAAAGCCCTCTCTTCTTTTCCACTATTTCACATTTTATTTTATAAAAAAAATTAATAGGAGGGGGGGCGGGGTGGGGGTAGGGGTGATATTCAAAAAGATTATGAAAAAGAAATATATCAAATAGATGAATATGATGAAGTGGGACATCGTGAAAGCTGTCTGAGTGAGTGAACTCTGTGAGAGTATTATTCTGACAGTCTTCCACTAACTCTCATCTTGATCCCACTTATATTACTATTCATTCTTAAATCCTACTTGTATTTAAGTAATTAAATATTATTATATTTAATGATCTGAATCATATGATTAATATATGTAACATGTCCGGAAACTATTGTGCTCGAAGATGAGTACGAATTGCGGGAATGCTACTGTTTATGTTTGTCTTGTATGCACTCATTTTCGCTAGTTTTGTTAAATAAGATGGATAATTGTTATTTAAATTATAATTTTTGGTTGACTTTTGGTTAATTTTATAATTTTAGAAATTGAAATATAAAATCATAATTTTTGACATTTTCTCAATTATCTCACACATCAAAATTTTAGTGAAATTGGTGGTGACGTTTCAGATGGAATTTCCGACGTGGACAAAACATTCATTCTTCAAAACAATGTTAATGAGATAATTGTCGTTTAAATCATAACTTTTCGTTGACTTACAGCTGACACGTCACCACCAATTTCACCGAAATTTTTTATCTGAAGGATAATTGAGAAAATGTCAAAAGTTATGATTTTACGTTCCAGTTTCAAAAGTTGTGGAATTGACCAGAAGTCAATTAAAAGTTATGATAAATAAAATAACTTAGTTGATTTGTATTGGCCATTTTATTAGAATAATTAAATTCGTGATCTTTGAATAATTACTTTTTGGCCAGTAGTGTAATAATATTACAAAGAATAACATGTATCACTTAACATGTGATCTTTTATATATGTATATTCATATAGTTGGTTTGTTTTGTTCTATAAGATGAAGTAATGTCGATATATTGTTCAGCATTTGTTAATATTTTTTGTGAGTATTGTTGATATTTAGTTAATATAAATATTAACTTTTTCTTCTTTTTTAATATTATTTTCGTTGATTTTTAGTTAACATTAAGTATTAATTTTTTCCTTTCTTAATATTATTTTTTTTATCGGAACAATGTCACTTTCTAAATGAAGGTTTCACTAATGTTTCAAATCTAAACCATATTCTTGGTATTGTCAGAAATGGACATAATAAATTGATATGGTGTTCAATCTAGACTAAATCGAAATGATTAGTGGATAATTAGACTTCTCGTAGGAATATTAATTGGTTAACAAATGAGTTTCGGTTTGATTCCAAAACACTAAAAAAATGATGTTCCAAGTCTAGGTTGTGTCATAGGCACATGTTAGGGAGCTAGTTGTAATTCAATCAAACAGTCGACTTGACGAGAATGAATTAATAAATTGATAGGTCAAGGAGAAGCGATCGACCTGGGGTGAGCAAAATACTCGAAATTCGAATATTCGAATCGAAATTTGAAATTTGGTTCGGTTTTTTGGGATTTTGGTTAGGTTCGGTTTTAATTTTTGGCAAATTTTGGTTTTTTGGTTCGATTCGGTTCGGATATACTATAAACCGAAAAATTGAATTTATATTTAATATTATATATATATATGAAAATATATATATATATACAATATGCATATACCTATATTTTTACATAAATATA